>JAWNNP010000466.1:0-40881 GCA_035044805.1 Leucophenga maculata
GTCAGTATCTAGCTTTGCATTAATTCAATTTTAATCATAAGATTGGAATTAGATTCCTCATTGTGTGATTTAAATGCTTCAGCATATGAAATAAACTAGCTTTTACCCGCGACTTCGTCCGTGGATCTTCCGATAAAAAGTAGCATATCTAATTACTTTTCTTATTTTGCCTCATTTGTAAAACTATACGGGGGTGGTGTACCGCCCCTGTAATTTTGAGCAAACCTAACCCGTTTACTTCTCATGATCCTCTTAACATGTACACCAAATTTCATGTCCAAATTGTCCGATTTTGTCCAAACTTAACAGATTGACTTCTCATCCTCTTAACATGTATGTATACCAAATTTCATCTCTGTACCTTAAATGGATGCAAAGATATGACAAATTTTCATTATCGCTTATATGGGGGGTGGGGCAACGCCCCCTCCGATTTTGTCAAAATGTAGCCTATGTTCTTTTCCATCATCCCATCTATCTCTATTCCAAAATTCAGACGAATTGGTTGAGCGGTTTAGCCGTAAGAGAGGAACATCCATACATCCACACATCCATACATACAAACTTTCGCATTTATAATATTAGTAGGATGTTCTATCATTAACATATGGACATTTACGCATATTATCAGTATTTGACTGGGCAATGTTAGATTTTGTCTTGTTTTTCATGATTAAGTCCATATAAACTTTGCAGCCCTTATAACTTGCAAAAGTTAAATCTACGCTAATAATATATGTGACCTTGTGTTTGAAAAAATGGATTGACATGCGCAAACAAGTTTTCGAGAAAACAGCTTTTGAAGAAAAACATGCATTTGGGAAGACGCGTTACGAACACTAACTACATCATTTCAAATGGTTTCACCATGTGAAAAGCATCTCAAACTCTATCCGAAGAAGTGAAAAAGTAATTTTTGATACCTAAGCCCCATTTTCATAGAATAGGTCACATATATTTGTATGAAAGTATATAAAGTTTGTTGAAATATCAAAATGTATGTACTAGACCGGAAAAAACATCGGACACAGCATAAAGTATAAATGTTCGCGATCAGCACGTATCGACAAATTGATCTTGCCATGTCCGTCTGTCTGAGTGATAGTTGTTTGAGCACAGTTAACTTAGAAAACCTGACGCACTGTTGCAACTGTATCGTTACAATCATCATATTAAACCTGGCAAGCGTATTGCCAAATTGGTAAATAATATAATCGTGTTGAAATTTGTTCGATATATTTTATAATATTCCTTCAATTGCCCAAAAAGATTGTGTCTGTTTTTTTAGATTTTATATGGAGTAATGCTCATTGACTATCTTGAGAAAAACGAATCAATAACATGCGAATATTATTCAGATTGATTAAACGATGAAGGCAAATAGGCTTATGCTCATACATATGTATAAATACGCGTATACATTCACTTCGTCTATTCAAATCGATGATTGATTGGAACCAAAAATTTTAAAATCGTAGAACTTAAACTCGCTGCACTTTCAAACAATTTATTACTTCAAAACTTCACATTAGGAAGATCTCGGTTGTTTTACATACATATACAAATTTAAAAGCCTTTCGGGTTAGACTTACAAGTCTTGACTGCTGTTGGGAAAGCACTGTAGCTAAAGTGTAATTCATAAACAGCATTAGAGACGCATTTATTTGCAGCAGCACCGGTGGTTGGAACCTTCAGCAGCATATTTAATACCTTCGAGATTTGACGGGTTAGTGACATTGACTTCGCAAACATTTTCCAGAAACAATTCCAGCCAGACTTGTTTTCGCTTCCTTTTTTGCAGTATTGTTGGTTGATACCTGAGAAGTCTTTGCAAGTTGTGATAATGTTGTTAACACCGGTAATAACTTGTTGAACTTGTGCTGACACATCACTGCCGCAGTCTTTAATAGATTGCTCAAATTGCTCGGAAGCTGCCAAAACGTTATCAATTTCTTTAATAGTGCATCGCATTCCGGTTATTGTTTTGAGTGCTCCTTTCATTATCCAGTAAATGCCGCGAAAAAGTCCCTCGGGTTCTGGTTCCATTATTCCTTCCGAAAATTCTTCATCGTAAAATTCGTCGGCAACAAATGAATCCGCAATGGTTCCGGCGTGAACCTTTGTATATAAAATTATGAGTTGTCTGAGTTGGATGTTGTTCAATCTGGAAACTTACCAAGACCAGACAGAGACTAGCAATAAGGGCAAAAACGATAAATTTCATTGCTACAATAGTATTGCGAAACTTTTTTAATTCTGATTAATTTTCGTCAATATGTCTTCTTATATACTTTTCAAAATTATAATGTCCGAGTACTCCACAGGTAATCGCTAAATGTGATCAGCTTCATTGTCAAAATTATCTCAAGTGTTGTTTGTTTGGTATGAGACCATAATAAAAATCCTATCTCACATCTTTTAAAGTATAAGATATTCGCAGGTACAGCTCGCTCAATAAACTCGTAAGATTTCAGTACGAATAAACTTATAATCAATAATCTTTCGATTAGTTTATCTATACAACTTAATAAAATTTAAAAAAAATTCTTAAGCTCATGTGATTATTTGCACACTTTACGACAATCTCAACACGATTTTTGTCTGGTTTTAGTGACGTGCAAAAAATAACAAAAACTTAAAAATTTAAAGAAGTGTATTTCGATTTCACAGACAATTACTTAAATTTTATTTCTTTTTAAATGTATGGACTACTTTTTACCCATGGCTCCGCATGCGCCCAGTAAAGTCAAACTGGCTAAATTTCGAACGCTGAATAAACACAAGAAATCTACTATGGGTGCTATCTATAAAAATAAGCAGAACGTACTCAATTATATACAGGGGAAGCGATCGACCATTAGGTGTAACCATATAGAATTTCAAGAAGATATGATGTGAAATAAAATAGTTTCCTTTGCTAGGACAATTTATAAAATGCTTCTCATTAATTTAAAGTTACAAAGTTACAAGTTATTAATCGTAAAAAGAGTAAACATTATGCGGGATGAAGCCGCGATAGATACATCATTTCTGTTGCTTAGATCAACTTTGTTTTTTTCAGCCGTCTAAATTATTTATATGCTAATTGAAAAAATTGGTTTTTATTTTGTGTTTTTGTATGCTCATTCATAAAAGTCTTAGTCTTCATCTTGCATTTCATTCAGTTTATATTCACTGTGATGAAAAATTTAATAAAAAATCATTCAAGCTTAGGGATCTTGAATAAATAAGAAATGAATGACTTCTGCATCAAATAATATCTGAGAATTGAAGAATTTAATTTTGTTTTTATATGGGGGGATTGGCTCAGCAATATGATGACGGAAACACTGAAACGGTTAATTCAGAGCGTTACCATAACAGATAAAAAGCTAGTCATTTTATGATTATTCTCTTTCAACAGTGTAAATAGTATTATTATTTAGTCACTTAAAGATTACATCCGCCCGCTTAGGACAATTCGCTTAGTATTTGTTTGCCGGTGTGTACATACATACGTACCGTATTCCCACATTCTTTGAATTATTGGCTGGAAAGATGGCATGTAGACTTTTTCTAACCAGATGAATAACACTAATTAAATTCACTAGAAACAACCGTTTTTTACAAAAAAGATTTGCAACTTGCATTAATAATATAAAAGGGCTAAGCAGAGGAGGGGCACATTGCTCGCCCCTAACTATTGGAAAGTTCTCTTACTACGAGGACAGCTTTGCATAAAGAGTTGAGGTCAAGATAGTTAAACTGTCTAGCACAGGTACTTGCTATGTAAGCCATATTAAACCCCAGTGCTGCCAAGCCGAGGGCACATGAGTATAGTATTACAGCTTCTGACATCAAAGTTTACGTTTCCTCTTGTTTTACTTTTAATTTACATATTATACCTTGCATACATTTGCACAAACTTATATACCCTTTTACCCTATAAGTACAGGGTATAAAAAGACTGTGAAAGTCTACATAAGCATGGGTGGAGAGTATTTTGAAGTCGTTAATAGGGGATATTATATAAGACTTGATTAGATCGATTCGTTAATTTCGTTTGAAGCTCTAAATCTCAAAAAAAAAAAATCCCAGGAAAATTTGGAAGCACCACCGAAATATTTATCACTCCATCACTTGGTAGCACTGCAAGTACTTGTGGTAATTTTTATGTACTATGGAATAAAATAGTTTTTTTCTTTGGTCATTTTGCTAGCGTTGCGACTCTCTTTTCCTTCTGCTGGCCGCAAGTAAACATCGCACCGACTATAAGCATGGGTGGAGAGTATTTTGAAGTCGTTAATGGGGGATATTATATAAGACTTGATTAGATCGATTCATTAATTTCGTTTGAAGCTCTAAATCTCAAAAAAAAAAAAACCAGGAAAATTTGGAAGCTCCACCGAAATATTTATCACTCCATCACTTGGTAGCACTGCAAGTACTTGTGGGCATATTTAGGTACTATGGAATAAAATAGTTTTTTTTCTTTGGTCATTTTGGTAGCGTTGCGACTCTCTTTTCCTTCTGCTGGCCGCATGCAAACATCGCACCGACTATAAGCATGGGTGGAGAGTATTTTGAAGTCGTTAATGGAGGATATCATATAAGACTTGATTAGATCGATTCATTAATTTCGTTTGAAGCTCTAAATCTCAAAAAAAATCCCAGGAAAATTTGGAAGCACCACCGAAATATTTATCACTCCATCACTTGGTAGCACTGCAAGTACTTGGCATATTTAGGTACTATGGAATAAAATAGTTTTTGTTTCTTTCGTCGTTTTGGTAGCGTTGCGACTCTCTTTTCCTTCTGCTGGCCGCAAGTAAACATGGCACCGACTGTAAGTTGCAAGAAAAATCACGAATATAGTTATCGAAACTATTAAAATTACGAAATAGTTGTGGAAACAATTACTTACAGTGATTTCCAGTCGTACCTTATAGCGTTGAACAATAAATGTTATGTGATGGCTAATTATTCGAAGGATTAAAATACTCGTTGGTTTTTTGTAAAATGTTTTACTCTATTACTTTTTTTTTTTTTTTTAATTTCAGGCCAAGACCAACAAGGGTGAAACCAAAGCGTCTGCCGCTAAGGCCGCTGACAAATCGAAAGCTGCTCCAACTGCAGCGAAGGGCAAAATTGAAAAGCCAAAAACAGAGGCTGCTAAGCCCGCAGCCGCCGCTGCTAAAAACGTGAAAAAGACCGTCGAAGCAGCAAAGACAGCTGCCGCCAAACCCGCTGCTAAGGCTCCCGCAGCGAAACCCGCCTCAGCTAAAACTCCAGCTGCTGCTCCGAAGAAGGATGCTAAAGCTGCTGCACCTGCCAAGAAACAAACTGTTGCACCTGCTAAGGCACCAACTGCCGCCGCCCCTAAAAAAGAGGCCAAGGTTGCACCTGCTGTTGCACCAGCCAAGGATGTTAAGAAAACCGCTGCTGGTTCTACCGCTGCTAAACCTGTCGCTCCAAAGCCAAAGGCCAAAACCATTGCTTCTGGTGCTGCGCCAACCAAGGTGGTGAAGAAGAACGTGCTGCGTGGTAAGGGCTTAAAGAAGAAGAAGGTTTCGCTGCGCTTTGGTATCGATTGTACCAATATTGCCGAGGATAATATTATGGACGTTGTGGACTTCGTAAGTTATATATCACGGTTTTATCACAAGTTGAATCGTAACCGCGATGGTATTTATTATATTGGCACTTTACCACACCAAGCTTGTCATTGCTTTGTAAATAATCAACTCTGATAAAAAAGTTGTGGTTACACTAATTTATCATCAGCAATTAAATCGTTAGATGGCGCCTTATCTGGCAAACTCCTACAGCGGTTAACAATTGATAATACAAGACAATCGAGTTTTTGCATATCAAAATGTATTGAACCTACGTGAAATCTATGTATTTTTTTCTTTGAGTCATTTTATGTCTCCCGCGTTGTACTCGTCCATTGAGTAAAGGGGCTCTGGGCGCTGCACAACGGGGTAGCCACTGATCGCCAGAACCTGGTCTGGCCAGTCGGTGTAACCGTATGTGAACAGTGCCAAGACGTGCTATGTCAACCGCCACGTGGTGGGCCCTGGGCTTTCGCGTGTACACCTGTGCCGCGTCAGGCCGAAAGTCATAGTGCGCCCTGCTACAGCATATCTGTTCGATATGCTGCAGGTTTCCTGCCGTGAAATAAAAACAATACATTTTCATTTCGCTCGAAATCTTCTACAGTATACTTTCAACACTGCACCTGTACGCAGGGGATACTATATTGCTTGGCGCCAAATTAAATGTCACAACTACATATAATAAGGATTCGCAGGTACTTACTGAATTTACTATAAGTTCAATTTATCCAGTTCCTTCAGCCACGCCTGATTTGTCGTTAAAGAGTGAATAAGCTTCGCTTTGATGACAGTGTACTCAGTGGTATATAAAAAAATTGGTCACTCTTCTTAATTTGGTCATTAAATTATTATACAGATTTTTTGGCTTAACATTGAAAGAGACATGATTTTAAAATATTTTTTTTTTGTTTGGATTATTTGACAATCAAATTGCATTGAAAATGTAAAAATAAAATGCATTTACAATTACAAAATTGAAAAAACTCGAACTGAACAAGCATTAAATAGATTTTCATTATTTTGTTATATGGTTATTAATACATACATATATCGCAAATGTAAATAACACAGAAAATCAAATAAGCTTATATGACACTAAACAAATACATGGGATCTCATCAAAAGTCACTTTTAGTTGAAATATGCAGATTTTAAATTACATTCAATGAAACATGTCTTGTACAACTATATATTAATAGAATTCGAATATATTTTAATTCACAGGAGAAATACATCAAGGGTCGCTTGAAGGTTAACGGTAAGGTTAACAATCTGGGCAACAACGTTACCTTTGAACGTTCGAAGATGAAGCTGTTTGTCAACTCAGACGTACATTTCTCCAAGGCCTACTTGAAGTACTTGACGAAGAAGTACCTGAAGAAGAACAGTCTCCGCGACTGGATTCGCGTGGTGGCCAACGAAAAGGATTCGTATGAGCTGCGCTATTTCAGAATAAGCTCGAATGATGATGAGGAGGATGATGCCGAGTAAATTTTTTGAAATGGCTTTTTTATGCTTAATGTTTACAATAAAAGACTGTATGTAAACATGTTAAAAAAGATTTCTTGTTTGGTTGTTTTTTATTTAGTCGTTTATTGATGCATTTTTTAAGCAATACAAATGTTTAGTCCCAAGCTTCCTTTACTTTTAAGTTATCTAAACGTTCTTTAATGCTTACGTGTGGCTTCATTTTGCTCAACGTCTGTTCGGAGGACCATTTGGATACTAATTTTTCGCGCTTATGCAGTTCTTTTGCATGCCCGGACGACTGCTCCAATGTCAAATAAGGATGTCTGAGGAGCAGCATAATTTGTTCTTGACGCTCGTACTCGCGTTGCAAAGTGTCCATTGCCTGTTTGCTGACCGGCTTCACAAAGCGACGTTTTCCACGGAAGATGTGCCCTGGCACAGATTTTTTAAAGAAGTTCACCAAAGATAAGCGCATGATTTGTGATATTACTTTTAAGATACAATGAAGTTAATTTATTACGTACAATTACCAGTTATTCTCGAGTGTAATGCTTACATGTGTTTTTGTTCTCGAAACTGTACAGCACTATACAAATTAGTTCATTGCTTGGCAGCACTTGACTGACATAACTTGGCCTTATTTGATCTAATTAATATTGTTAATATTTAAAATGCGCGTCCAATGAAGGCATTTTGACGTTCAATGCTTTAAGTACTATTTATTTACATCTGATATTTTTTTCGAAAAAAAACCATTACTTTCACTATATTTTGTTTGTGTGATTATTATGCGAAAGGGCTGCACAAAGTACTTTTGGACTTCTAGGGCATCAATTTGTTGCAACACTAAACTCGATGTCGAGGGCTGCTTAAACATTAGTAATACCCATATACATTTGTGCCTCGACATAAAAGAATAATGTTTTATCAATCTTTAACACATGATATATTCAAGAGCTTAGCACTTAAATGAAACTCGAAAAAGCAAGAAATACCGCTACAGTCGACTTTAAGACACCATTGAACCATAAATTTGTATGTTAATATTGGTGTGGTGGGTTTCGTAGTCCAGTTGATTTTTTTTAATCTAAAGTGCTTAGGATCCTGCAAACCCATCTTCTAATTACAGCCACTAATTAAGCATAACAAAAATAAAACAAAGAAAATTATATCAAAGTACGAAAATACGTAGTAAAGTAAATTTTTTGACAAACACCTCCTGGATACGCCCTTGTATAAGTTATCATGAGCCACCCGCTACGTGATAAAACCACTGTTTGCATTTGCTGCTACATAGCAGCAATTTCAATAAAAACATTGCTCTGCTGACGCTATTGCTCTGATTTCGAACGGCTCTGTAGCATAACAGAGAGCACAAAAACAAAACGGTTGCTATTCTGCTCTGCTCTGTAGCACAGAACGTCGGAGTACAAAGCAATAGCAATAGCAAAAAATGTGCGATACACTATTTGTAGTTGTAGCAATAGCACAAGCATCGACAGCGAGATTAGAGCTGAGCGATCGAAAATAATTTTTGTGCTACTGCGAGATAGCATATGCATTCTTTTTCTCTTTCCCTACAATACCATTTCTGTTGTTGCTCTCGTAGCAGCTTCGTAGTCGCTCTCATAGTATTTTTGTAGTTGCTTTCATAGCAGCTCTGTATTTTGCCGCATACCAGATTTTACCGCTATATTTTGTTTTGGTAGACATGCACTTATTTAATTTTTTTTAAAAGCGCAGTAATGTTAATCGGTCTTTAAAGAAAGATCGTACATTTAATTTAAAGAAACATATTATTGGAGTGCACAAAATAAAAATAGATTATCAAGACGAGAAATACACTTGTTCAGAAAACATAACACAACCCAGAAAAGAAATGATTAAAATTAAATTAAACAAAACACAGTTAATTGTTCGTACATAGGACTGGTGACAGAAGGAAGCGTACCTTTCAATTTGTTAAATTCGAGAGCAACTACAAAAATACTATGAGAGCGACTTCGAAGCTGCTACGAGAGCAACAACAGAATTGCTATTGTAGGGAAAGAGAAAAAGAATGCATATGCTATCTCGCAGTAGCACAAAAATTATTATCGTTCGCTCAGCTCTCATCTCGCTGTCGATGCTTGTTGCTATTGCTACAACTACAAATAGTATATCGCACATTTTTTGCTATTACTATTGCTCTGTACTCCGCGTTCTGTGCTACAGAGCAAAGCAGAAGAGCAACCGTTTTGTTTTTGTGCTCTCTGCTATGCTACAGAGCCGATCGAAATCAGAGCAATAGCGGGAGCAAAAAAAAATACTCTGATGTAGCATAGCATTTTCAATCACTGGATAAAACTACCAAAACTACCGGTCGAAGCCGCAGGCGCTCATTCGAATCATCTCAGAAAACTCTCGAATAACGTTATCTTTCCATGATCGACTCAGCGACAGCGACAACAACAGTGATAGCAACAGCAGCAGCAACAGCGTTAGCCGAGCTTAGCATAAGAACACGAATATGTTTAGAGTTAGTTATTAATTGGAACTCCTGCATTACGTGCGCACAAGTGCCGCGATATTGTTAGCAATTTTAAGTATAACCTTTGCAAGCACAAGTGCTGCAATAGGAACAATAAAGTTAATTAAATAAGAATTAAATAATAAAAGCATTTAGTTATATTCTTAACTGGCGCCCAATGTTTTTGGTAGTTTAATTAAAAACATAAAACCCACAAGGAGAAAACATAAAACAATACAAGAAACAGTGCGCAAGTACAGGGTGACTTATTTCAAACAAGAAAACTGTACCGAAACTTACCCAATAGACAGTGCAAAATGTTGTTGTTTCTTTTTTTTTACATAAAAGCCAATAAAAAATCAATGCAAAGAACATTTGCGCAAGTGCATGGTGATTTTAAAAAAGGGCAAACTGTACCGAAAATTAACACAATAGACAGTGTTGTTGTTTTTGCATAAAAGCAAAACGGTATCAGAAATCAATGCAAAGAACATTTGCGTAAGTGCAACGTGTTTTTTTTTAAAGCAAACTGTACCTAAAACTAACACAATAGAAAGTGCAAAGTTGTTGTTGTTTTTTTATGACAGCAGAAAAGTACCAAAGATTGTTGCAAAGGACAGTGCGCAAATGAAAGCTGAATAAAAAAACGAACGGTATAGAAAACTAACACAATAGACAGTGCTCAAACGTAAAGACAAACTAGTGCAAAGAACAGTGTCCAAATAAAGGGTGTTTTAAAACAAATGGTACCAAAAATAAATACAAGGGATATTGCGCAAATGTGGAAATTGGTTCACAGCAAAGCCATAAAAAGCCAACATTTGTTTTTTGTACCGGCCCAAATACTACAATACAAAAAGAGAGTTGGTTACTAATACCAACGGAACTCAAAGCCATCACTGAGCCGCTAACCGTCTACACTTGCGTCTCCGAATCCTCAAAAAAATTAAAATAAACCAGAAGTCCTCTCACAGAGAAAAAAAAACTACAACCAGCATCACGAGCAAATTCTAAGATGGTAAATAATTTAATGTGAGTGAATTGTTCAATTTTCATTTTTTTCTATCTACATTCAAATTTGTTTAAATTTTGTGTACCAAACTTATTGATGAAACAAATTTTCTAAAAGAATTTCTTTGAATGTTTGATAAAAGTATATTAAATAGAATAAATTATTGATTGCGCTTGTATGACAGAACAAGACAGGGGCGTTAACTCGTTAGGTAATTTGTTTAGGAATCTAGGGAAAGTTCAAAATAAGACCAAAATGGACCGAACTCAAGTTCAAACTTTAATAGACGTAGCCTTAGCTGCTCAAAAGCGAGAGTTAGAGGCAACAATAAATGGGTTAAAGACCCAGTTGAGCAGCATGACTATAAGTAAAGCTGTCATTAAGTATGAACGGATTAGGATTGATCCCTTGAAAAGATGCGATGAACCTTTAGATGTTGTGAAATCTCTTCCGGAGATTACCGGTGAACAGGGCTCATACCCTGCGTGGCGAGAGGAAGCTTACAATGCCTACGAAATTTATGAACCACATGTAAATTCGTCCCGTCATTTCCAGGCAGTTACGATTTTGAGAAATAAAATTAAATTTTCACGCTATTATAGCGAGGTTAGACTTCACGTATTCGGACAAGCATCCAGTCTACTTGATAGAGCAGAAACTATCAACGCTAAGGCAAGGATCGATGTCTGTCATACAATTTTACGATGAGGTGGACAAAAAACTATCCCTTCTTACAAATAAGACTAAGATGTCTTACGAATTAGAATTGGCAAATGCCATTAATGAAAAATATAGAACAGAAGCTTTGCGGGTATTCGTATAAGGGTTAAGGAGGCCTTTGTGCGATATATTATTTTCGTCGCGCCCCAGCGACATGCCAACTGCATTAGCACTTGCACAGGAGGTGGATGCTAATCATGAACGTTATGTTTTTGCCACCAGATTTGCAAATAGAGCAAATGAAAGACACAGGAAATTTGGCAGCCAGTCGGGTACTTCCTCAAAAAACACCGGAACAGTTAACTCAAAAAATTCTCATTATACTATCAACAATCAGAGGCAGCAATACCCCGGTAACCAACCAAAGAATGGCAGCAATCAAACCCATCAAAATAGTAGCCGATGGAGCCAACTACAAGCAGAGCCTATGGATGTAGATTATAGTCTCTTCAAGACAAGTAACACAAATAATCAGAGTCATAACCAATGGCAAAACACAAAGAGACGAGCAAACTCTGATCGCCACACAGGACCTAAATTAATTAAGTCGCTCCTACCCTGGATTTCCAGGACATTAGAGACGAAACAGCTAAGACTTCTTTTTTACGATTTTAGACTTAAAGTCGGGTTTCCACCAGATCGAACTGTTAGAACGAGACCGCGAGAAGACCGCATTCTCCGTTTGTGGTGGAAAATATGAATTTTGCCGCCTACCCTTTGGGTTAAAAAATGCTCCGAGTTATTTCCAAAGGGCAATTGATGATGTTCTCAGAGAGCACGTCGGTAAATATTGCTTCGTCTACATTGACGACGTAATAATTTTTCTCAAAAAACCACACTGACCATCTAAGGCATATAGAGCTCGTTCTGAACAGCTTTCTTGAGGCGAATATGAGAGTGTCTGTTGATAAATCGAAATTCTTTAAAAAGGAACTCGAGTATTTGGGTTTTATGGTCACTGAAAATGGTGTTAAAACTTGTCAGAACCAAATTGAATCAATACAGAGTTTTCCGCAGCGCACAACCTTAAGAGACCTGCGTTCATTCCTTGGAATGACAGGCTATTATAGATGTTTTATTAAAGTCGCGAAACCACTCACACTCAGAGGTGAGTTTGGTAGAGTGTCAAGTACCCAGTCGAAAAAAATTAATATATCTCTAGATCGAGATCAGGTTCAGGCTTTTGAAAATTGAAGCGAATACAGATATCGGAAGATGTTATGCTGGCTTACCCAGATTTTAAAAAACCTTTCGACCTTACGATCAGATGCTGTGTCACAATTCGGACTTGAATCGAATGCGGCCACCATTCACAGTGAGGAATTACTCACCTACACTATAGAAACTGTAGAAAAACCAGTTAACTGTTACAAGAACCAGTTTTTATTGAAGTTGGCCGAATTATCGTCTAAAAGAACCTTTGTTATCTTTGGTAATAAACTTCGACATATAATTACATTCACGGACCTAGATAGTCTGCTTTAGATTTTGCAAGAATCAATTAAGCTAGACGGAGTAAATGCCATTTACTGTGACTTACCTACCTTAGCTAAGATTCAACATGATGTGGTGAAAACATTCCCAACAGCCACATTTCGCCACACATCCAAGAGGGTGACAGATGTTTTCAATCCCAACGAGCAATTGGAAATTGTCAATCAAGAACATAATAGGGCACATCGTGCTGTTCAGGAAAATGTGAAACAGATTCTAAATGACTACTTTTTTCCAAAAATGGAAAAACATGCTAAGGAGGATGCAGAGAACTGTCGTATCTGCTCAAAGGATAAATACGAAAGGCACCCTGTGAAACATCCAATAGCTGAAACACCGATTCCCAAACACGTAGGGGAAATTCTCCATGTTGATATATTTTCAACAAATTCAGTTCACTTTTTGACTTGCATCGATAAACTGTCCAAGTTTGCTGTAGTGCACTATTTTAGATGTTAGACCGCCTCTTTTGCAGTTAACATGTTCCCAAGTATTAAAACCATATATTGCGACAATGAACGGTCACTTAATTCTGCAACAATTAGGGGTTGTCTAAAGAACAATTTTCATATAGAAATGGCCAATGCTCCTCCAATGCATAGTATGTCAAACGGTCAGGTGGAACGATTCCATAGCACTCTTGGCGAAATTGGCAGATGTCTAAAACTAGAGCGAGGAATCGACGATACCACTGATTTATTTTTGATTGCTACAATAGAATACAAAAGAACAATTCATTCGGTAACAAAACAGAAACCTTCTGACCTTTTCCATGCCAGTCCATCTAAAGCCATAGAAATTTCCGAGAAGATTAAAAGTGCACAACAATCTACCATGAAAGTTCATAACGCCAAACGAGTCGCTCAAACTTTTGAAATAAGATATTGGGTGCTCATCAAATCCAACCGTCGCTTGGGAAACAAGCTCACTCCGCGGTATTCAGAGGGTATAGTTGAGGAAGACTTGGGTACCACAATTAGAGTCAACGGTAGAATAGTGCATAAGGATAACATTAGGAAGGCTAAATTGTAGTTTAACCGATTAATTTTCTTTAGTTTTACGGACAGCTACTAAAATAGATAAGTTTTCCAATTATGGAATCAGAAGGCAGTGGTCAATTTACAAGTTAAGGAACAGCTAAAAGACATGATAGACGCAATCAATTAATTAATTAAAGTACAAAACAATAAGCAAATTGATATATTGATTTCCTCTACGAGGTTCTTTTAACCAGAAACAAAGCAAAAATTAATGACAGATCAAGTAATTCCATCAGTAACTTTGGCACATGTCGGGTTATTAAACCCTATGATTTTCAATTATGAAGAATTTAAATGACTATTATAATGAAAAATGAGCAATTTACAATATTTCAGCATTTGATTTGTTACTAGTATCTAAGTTTAAAATTGTTGGAAATAAGGATTTAATTCTTGGTTAATTACTCTAGACGTAATGACAGATCAAGTAATTCCATCAGTAACTTTGGCACATGTCGGGTTATTGAACCCTATGATTTTCAATTATGAAGAATTTAAATGACTATTATAATGAAAAATGAGCAATTTACAATATTTCAGCATTTGATTTGTTACTAGTATCTAAGTTTAAAATTGTTGGAAATAAGGATTTAATTCTTGGTTAATTACTCTAGACGCAACAGGGTAATTAACCTCCAAAACAATTTTGTCGCAGCTTGCGAAGACATCTTTTATTTTGTATTCTGTAAATAACTACATGGCCAGCTAATGAGAAAAGTGTGCGGGGATATCCAACCGGGTACTAGCATCACAACGATTGTTATCATCATGGCACTAATTACTGGAGTTATGATGAAGACTTGCGCTTATGTCATCAACGCAATCAAAGTTTGGCATTGACAGCAAAGGTCGAATGAATCGTCTCGTTAAACAACATGAGATCCCGGGACGTGCCTCTTAAAGAGGGGGAATAGTTATCATGAGCCACCCGCTGCGTGATAAAACTAGCAAAACTACCGGTCGAAGCCGCAGGCGCTCATTCGAATCATCTCAGATAACTCTCGAATAACGTTATCTTTCCATGATCGACTCAGCGACAGCGACAAGAACAGTAATAGCAAAAGCAGCAGCAACAGCGTTAGCATAAGAACACGAATATGTTTAGAGTTAGTTATTAACCCTTTCAGGACCAATGTCGCCTATAGGCAACATTGTGTTTACATACCTAGAAAACCATTATTTTTAATTTTTTCGTGATTGTTGTTATTCTTATCTTTTTGGCTGTTCTTTTTTGTGCATTTTAATGTGCACATGCATTAGACAGTTATATTTAGTTTTTAGTCTAGACGCGGATTTCGTTGGAGTAACACGTGCAAAAAAAAAATCGCTCAAAAAGTGTTTGTGCATTTAGTTATTTTTTATAAAAAAAATTATTAAAATCTTTATGAGAAGTGTTGTAAACTATTCAGAAAAGGTAAAATAACATATACAATTCAAGTTTCTGGAGAAAAAGTGTTCAACTGTGTCTCTGGAATTTTCCAAACACAATGTTGCCTATAGGCAACATTGGTCCTGAATGGTTATAAAATTTTTAAAGTTTTTATATATGCTAGTTATGCGCCCAAAAGGTTTAACGCAATTAGAAATCGAAAAAATCTGGGCATTCAATTGGGATGAATCCGGAGAAGAAGATGGAGGATATGACACTGTCGAGACACTAGAAAATTGTTTCGAAGAGTCAATGAATGAAGTTCTAACTAAAGGCGAAAGTTTGGAAGATAGGTTGCTGGAGATAAGTAGCAGTGATAACAATCAACACGATCTTGATGAAACGGTGCAACATATTTTTGAAAAGGTCAACCTTGACAGTTTGAGATGAAGACAAAATAATAAAAATGGAAACGAAACAGCCAAATTATGGAAAAGGGTAATTAACGGTTCTGAAGTAAAAGAACCAATAACTTATTTCGCCATGTACTTTGATGAGGAAATTCTGGAGTAAATCTGTACTGAAACCAATCTGTATGCGTTGCTATACTTGGGTTTAGTCAATATACCTATGTGGCGAATGGCATGGACATCAAAGTTTAGGTTACCTTCCGTTGCCGATGCAATGCCAAGAAATCGATTTGAGAAAATTAGATCTAATTTTCATATAACTGACAACTCTAACAACCCCAGAAGGCTGCAGATAACTATGATAAGCTATATAAGATTCGTCCGCTACTTTCGAAAAAGGCCCAGAACCCTTCTGCGGGCTCGGACCAGGAACAATGAGGATCCTGGTAAAAGAGGAAGAAAAGAAAGCAAGAGACTTTTTCTGGGATAAGTGTGAAGGATTAAAACAGAGCAAAAAGCTGTTAGGACCTTACAACAACAGAAGATCGGAAATTTGCAACGGTCTTAAAAGAAATGACTTAAGAATGGTTTCAGGCTTCCTGACTGGACACTGTAAACTTAGGAGACACCTATGCAAAATCGGAGTCGAAAGTGACAGCACTTGTAGATTCTGTCTGGAGGACGACGAAACTCCGGAACATATTTTGGGAGACTGTCCAGCTCTGACCCAAACCAGACACATGTATCTTGGCAATTACCAAGTGACCGGAGGGGCGTTGCATTCACTCAATCCTAAAAACCTATTGGCCTTTTTCAGGGCAGTAGGGCTGGATGAGTTGCTGTAAGTCAACAACTGTTAGGGTACAATAGACCTGTAAAGGTCGCAGTGCGTACTACCCACTAATAATAATACTTTCGAAAATGAAAAAAATATGCAATGCACTGGATCAAGAGGACGACCAAAGAGTTTTATGTAAGAACATGTTTATTTTATTCAATTTCAAATGCAAATATTTTTTTGCAGGTCATCATAGCTTGAAACAATATTTACCAAAAAAGCCGCACAAGTGGGGCTTTAAAATGTTTTCAAGAGCTGGAGTATCTGGTCTCATTTACGATTTTTGCCTTTATGTTGGTGAAGGAACTTGTGACTCGTTTGGACTCGGTATTTCTTCAGACATTGTTCTATATTTGGTTTCACGTGTGCCTGAAAACCAGAACTTCAAGTTGTTCTTTGATAATTGGTTTACTTCGGTTAGCTTGATGATAGCTTTAAAAGAAAAGGGCATCCTTGCAGTCGGAACAATTCGCAGCAATCGACTCAAAAATTGGCAGTGGTCATTGGCTATTGTACCGCAGAGACTTGAATGCCACAGATGAACATTTCGGTGGGGACGAACCAGGATTCGTAGAATCACCAAATTAGTGTCAGTTAATCTTTTTTGGCCATATTAAAGAAAATTTGGACTTAAAATTTTATTTTGGACCACCCACTTTAATTCGGTCCTGAAAGGGTTAATTGGAACTCCTGCATTACGTGCGCACAAGAGCCGCGATATTGTTAGCAATTTTAAATATAACCTTTGCAAGCACAAGTGCTGCAATAGGAACAATAAAGTTAATTAAATAAGAATTAAATAATAAAAGAATTTAATTATATTCTTAACTTATATGTATAATATACACATAAAAATCTTATGTTCCGGGTTTCACCGCTTTAAACTCTTGAGCCACTCCACTTAATGACACCAAAATTTCAATATGTTAGATTAGTATGTAGCCAAACAAAAAAACTGTGGTTCTGTCGATTCCGTTTTAGTGTGGAGGAAGTGGAAAATGCACCACGCTCCGGAAGACCTGTCGTCGAAGAAGTCGATAAAATCAAGGAAGTGATCGAGATAGACCGCCATAGTAGCACCCGTACCATCGCCCGGGAGCTGAATATCAGTCATATGACCGTTCAAAGGCATTTGAAAAAACTCGATATTTGGATGCCACACGGATTGACCCCAAAAAACGTCATGGACCGAATTTACATCTGCGAATCGCAACTAAATCGGCCCGTTTCTGAAGCAAATGGTGACTGGCGATGAAAAGTGGGTCACTTACGACAACGTAAAGTGCAAACGGTTGTGGGTGAAGGGTGGAGAAGCGGCCCAAAGGGGTGCCAAGCCCGGATTTACGGTCAGGAAGGTTTTGCTGTGTGTTTAGTGGGATTGGCAGGGAATCATCTACTATGAGCTGCTCCCCTATGGCCAAACGTTCAAGTCAGTCCACTACTATGAACAACTGAACAATCGCCCAGAAGCGGCCATCTTTGGAGAGGAATTGTGTTCCATCAGGACAACACCAGACCACACACTTCGATTGCGACGCGGGAGTTCGGATGGGAGGTCCTTATGCACTTTATAGTCTGTACCTGGCACCATCGGATTACCATCTCTTCCTTTCAATGTCGAACGATTTAGCTGGCGAGAAATTGGCCTTAAAAGAGGCTTGAGAATATCGACTAATTTTTTCTCATTTTTTTGTCAATACGGAAGCAAGCTTTTCTAAGCGGGGCATAATGAAGTTGGAATCTCGTTGGCAACAAATTCTTGATCAAAACGGCGCTTATATGAATACAATGATAGAATTTGATTTTAAATTAAGCATTTATGCAAGCGTACTCCCGTTTTCACTTACATTTGCGTTTTGCGATGAAGCACCATCAAAAACCACTGTTATGGTGAATTCAATCGTGGTACTAGAGAGACGAATTTCGTGAAGGTCACCCAAAATCGATTCTTGTGGCCTAAAATCGAAGCAATGCGTGAACTGATAGTGTGAGATCGTCATGTGACCTACCGCGAGATTGAGGCGTCCCTAAACATTAGTTCCACCAGCGTATATAAGATTTTCCACGAACATCTTGCCGTATAAAAGGTTTGTTCCCGAAAGACGTTTATAAGATCGTCATAGGTCACATGGATATATGCGTACGGAAACAAAACAGCAATCAATCGTCTGGATATTCCAAGACGAACCAAATCCAACAAAAGTGGTTCGCGCACGAAACACTTCAAAGTAAATGCCACAATACCTATGTCTTCTGCCGAATTGGTAGTGTGGCACCTGTTCCGCTTGAGTTACGTAGGACGTTCAAGATGATCATTTGTTTGCCCGAAGACGAATCACCCTCCACCATGATAATGCAAGCTCTCGCACATTGGCCACACACGAGAGTTTTTGAGCACTCAAAATATCAAATTGATGGGTCATTCGCGTATAGCCCTGATTTATCACCAAATAATTTCGGTTTATTCACAAATATCAAAAATTAACTTCGTGGTGGACGTTTTTAAACGACTTTTAAGTAAAACATCTAAAAACATATTTGAAATCTCTGGTATAAAGTTTACATGTGAGATAGTTGATAGATGCCCGAATGTTTTAGAATTCACATAGATGAAGCTAAATCGAAGTCTCAATATTTTTTACTGGGCAAGGCAAACGTGTCTGGTACCACTAGTATCTGTTTAAAATGTTTATGTAGCACTAGCTTAAAGTGAACTTTTGTACTATTAGTTAAATTATACAAAACTTGAATTGAATTGTTATTTTATCATATCAATATATTCTCGTCATTGTCTAATGTAGACGTATAGATACAAACACTTAATTGCTGATTGCAAAAACCTACCAAGCATTGAATTTGGAATAACGTAAGAAACAATTTTCAAAATTAAATTAGTTATGTGACGAGCTGACTTAGTTTTTTTTTTTAGTAATTAAAAGTGCGAAATTTGTAGTAAAATACATTTTTTAACGAACTTTTCGAAATTATTATTAGATAAAATGTACCTCAACTTTTGCAGGTCTATTGTGTCGCCAATGGCACAGAGGTTTGAAACTGCTTTAGTTTTCTTTAGAGCTCTAAGTATTGTAGTTGGAGGGTTGATATCTCCAATATTGCTGCAAAATTTTCGAAATTTTTTTCGTTTTGGCTTTTAATGAATTTTCTAAGACTCGTTGTAACTTGCAACTTTGATGAGAGATGGGACAGTTTGAGAAACGTTGTTGACTACTGTTCAATTGGGAATGGCCAATAACGATTCTTTTGCAAACGGTCACAGCAGCTCACAAACGTTGGTTATAACACGTATCTTTAAAGTAATCTCTGAAAGGCCGTTCGGAGGTGAGCAAACTGTGAGAAGGCGAATAACACCCTTTTTAAGCAGAGGTTCACTCCGACTTCTCAAGAGAACAGTGGAAACATATCACCGCTCCATGGATAACGAAGCCAAGGAAGTCATTGGTTATACAAAACTTGTGACTAATTCTTGGTACGAAGAAGAGTGTCGCAATGCTACTGCGGAGAAGACACCCATCAGCGAACTCTATAGTCGGGAGTAATGCAAGCTGTAACAAAACGATATTGAGTGATACGCCTTTTCAGACACAAAAAAAAGGAACCAGAATGGCTTGAGTTTGGGTATGTTGAGATGTTATGTGAAAGAAATGAAGCTCAAATATTTTATTCATAAGTCATCTCACTGTAGGTTTTATACCCGGAGTAACTTTGTAAAGACGAAAATGGAAATCTGGACACAGATTATGGAGGAGGCTTTTTTCTATCGTCGATATAGAAATGACATCGGAACGACCAGTTAATGATGGCACTATAACGAGGTCGATTCGGTTATTTAAAAACTGAAAAATAACAAATCGGCTGTGTTGGTAGGAGTATGCATCAACTTTTATGCCAGATATGGTTCAATGAACGCATACCTAATGACTGCAATCTGTGTCGTTTGTCCAATCTTTAAGAAAGAAGACCCAGCTGTTTGCACCAAATACTGCGGAAAAATTCTCCTTTCCATCGTTTATAAGATTCTGTTGCGCGTATCGTGTAATAGGCTGAAGCCATAAACGGATTCACTGATACGGCCATAAGATTGTGGCTTCAGACCAAAAAGGACCACCATTGACGATATATTCACATTTCGACTAATCCTGGAAAAGGCCTGAAGTTAAATCGATTATAACGCGACTGTCGACATGGTGATACGAACGAAGTTATTCGACGCTCTGTCTGTACTAGGTACCCCGACAAAAATCATTTGTCTTTGCTATCATTTCAACAAACGCTCTGTTCGATGTGCCGCTCCTGGGCACTTGGAACACCCAACAAACAAAAACCAAAATTAGATGACGCTGGCGCAGACAGGTGGGGAGGGTCGTCAGTGCCTGTAAAAGCACTCGCACAAAAAAAAAAAACAATAAATAAAACCCGCGTTTGTATATTTAAAATTAATAATTGTAGCGCGCTCGATTTTATTTAATACATCAGTGTACATAAAAAACGGGGTGAAATAAACTTGGCGCAAGATTCAAAAAGTCGAATATTTGTAGCACATAGTAGTAGCGTACGTGTTAGATTAGTAACTAACTAGCTCCTCTCTCCTCTCAGAGTTAGTTACCGAGTAGATGAACAAGACGAGTAGCAAGTTAGCGCGGTGTGGTAAAAAACGTTACACACCACAAATTCATATTTGGCGCTAACACGCTCGATCCCTTTGATATCAAGACCAAGGTTTCAGGCAGAGTGATGCGCTGTCGTAGGATTTTTTCCATCTTCTGATGAAGTACATATTACACCAGTGGCAGTGCTCTTATTGCAGTTGTTGTTGCAGTGTGTTGGTGTGCAGGTTAGTAAATTGCCGTCTCTTCAGGCGTCTAACCGGCCTCGAGCCAATCCTCATTCGCGCATGCCTGTTGGCAAGCTGGAAAAAAACAGACCTGTTCTTCGACTGGTGCCAAGTTAAGGTTTCTGTGGAGAGTGAAGTAGCGAACGAACCACGGACGTCCAGCAATGAGCCACATGGCTCGGTTTCGCAGCTTTTGCACTTTTTGGTGATCCGTCATCGAAGCAGTGCCTCAGATTTGCATTGGTAACGCCAGATTGCAGTAATTATCTTTTCAATTATGGTGCGACTGTTCTGCAAGGAGAGCTTACTTCTGCTGCGCAGGAGCCAGTTCATGCTGCGCATCTTGTTTCGGATGTAGAAACCTTCGTCTATCTTGGATGAGAACGTCAGAAGATTAAGTAAATTCAAGTAAATTCGAAGTAAAGGCAAGATCTACAAGACGATGATACTCCAGGTCCCACTGTATGACAGAAACATAAACCGTGATTGAGTCAGACAAAACGGCATTGGAAGTTTTTCAAAGAAAGATTCGTCCTATTGCATTCGGAGACCAGTTTAGGTCCCGTATGAACCTCGAGATGTATGAGATACCCAATAAGGTTGACATAATCCAGCGCATAAAATTACAGATGCTGCTCTGGGCTAGTTACCTCATTCGAACGGATGAAAGAGCTTCAGCACGCATGGCTTACATGGGGGGCCCAAATTTGATTGGAGGACGACCGGGCTCAGCGTACTTGGCATTCAGAAATACTAAATACAGCAGTTGGTACGCCTCCCTAAATCAGCCATGACCAAACGATGGTTAAAGGCCACTTAAATAGTATGTATATATATAATCGAACCTGATCGTAAGCAGTCGTTCATGTACAAGAGTTGCCTTTTGTTAAATTTGCGTAGCTAGGCACTTCTTTGCTTGATGTTAACCCTGTTAAATTGCGAGTCGTGATCATTTTTGGCTTCTTCATATTTAACGGTGGTTTTTGTATCTTTTTATTGACGCGTTGGGTTTGCCGACTTTGGCCACAGGTTGAACTCTGTGTTCGACTGTTCTTTCTCTGGGTCTTTTAGGTTTATAGCCACTTTGTAGGTATCGTAGGAACCACTTCAAACCTGCACTGCGGCCGCGTTCTTTGTAGTGTGGTGCAGTTCGGACTGCCCTTCGGCTATTGACCGCTGACATGCTATGCTATTTGTGCCAGTTTCAGCCGGAGTCTCGCTTCTCTTAAGAACGTTGGGGGGTCCCGGCGCATTCCACGCATTTAGATTAACTACTTTCTCCTTTGTTGTTCCTAAGGTTTGGAATGCTCTTTCATCTAACCATTGTAAGCCTTAGGATTAGTTTGATTAGGGTGCTAGAAAATATCCCTGGCAGTACATACTGGCTGGGTTTGGGTGGAGAAACTTGCAAATGGAAAGTAATAGATATGAGTAGTGAGTGTGAAGAGATTAAGTGGTAGAAGATAGGAAAGATAATGAAATGAAAGCGTTTTAGTGAAGACGTTGCACAAACAGACACCCACTTATTGT
The DNA here is from genome assembly GCA_035044805.1 of Leucophenga maculata. Taxonomy (NCBI): domain Eukaryota; kingdom Metazoa; phylum Arthropoda; class Insecta; order Diptera; family Drosophilidae; genus Leucophenga; species Leucophenga maculata. The sequence continues at coordinate 22,842 of JAWNNP010000466.1, forward strand.
CCTGGGCTTTTTATTCGCTACCGTTAAATATGTACAAGCATGTTTATCATGTAAAATGAGCACTAAGGCTGCTAAAAAAAAAAACATTACTAACAAATTTTGGGTCACTAAAGAACTTTACATAATAAATTTTTTTTAAATTAGTTTGTCGGTAATGCCACGGTAAACATATAAATAGCAATGCTGTTGATGTGATCCAGCAACATTATTGATTTTAAGTTGATGGAAAACAGAAGCAAGTGGCTTATACCATTTTCGTTAGTTCAATTCTGCGAAAGACAGGTGGACTGATCATAACGAGAGCGCTCCCAACCACCAGCTAATGTCTTAAAATTGCACTATTCCCTAAATTTATCCTGCATATGTTTCTTTTATTTATATCATCATATTTGCTCCGCAGTCAGCCTCGTCCAAAATCGGTTAAGCAACAATAATTCGGTTTAATAGTTTAAAACCATTAACAATATTATATTTAAACTAGAGTTGCATATTGCAATTTTTATCAATATCATTGAATTAACTGTCACTTTTTTTTTAAAATTTATGGATATTTAAAATATTTCCAATGCAAATACCACATGTTTAAAGTTTTCAGCCTTTCTAAATGGACCAACAAATTAAGACGTGAAAAAAATACACTCCTCCCGACATTCTTAGTCATTAGAACATTACAGCTCAGTATTGCTCAATACTTAGTGGCGGCGTAAGTTATTACTTCACGTTTATAGGACCATAGAGCGAATGATACGAGTTTCAAAAATAAAGAAATAGCTAATAAAAAAAATTAAAATAAATAATTAACAAAAAAATATGTTATGTACAAATTTAACGAGAATACATAAAATTTATAACATATATACAAACTAAATAAATAAATATTATTTAAATGAAAACGGGACAGCCAATTATTCCCATGCAGCCATACTCCGACCGGACAAAACTTCTAATTATAGCAGTCGCACAATGTGCTTATGTACGCCGGTAAATACTTGAGCAATTTGGGCGCTCCTACAAGACAACTTATAGAAATGCTTCATATAAAAACGATTCATACAAATCATTCATATACACACAGTGGACTTCAAGCAAGTTTAGGTTGACCAATAATGTACCGAAATGCTGCTAAAGCAGATTTGTCTTAAATATGCTCAATTCTAAATTTTCAAGTCCTAATATCCTAGCTGATCCTTTTTTCGAATTGTGTGTACAAAAGAACGTGCATAAACGATTTTTAATATAATCGGATGAACGGCGTAGTAATGTATAAAGGACAAAATATGTATAAACATGAATGGTAGGTAACCAACTTTAAATCGACATAAATCAAAAATGGTTATTCGAATTGAAAAATGATAAGAGAATCTATCCAGCGATACCCAGCTTAACAGAGTTTGTCGACTTTAACTTTTTTACAATATGGCGTCTGGTTATCGCAATATTAACTTACTGCTATATCCTTAGTGATGATCGCAAGGTTAAAATAAATCGATTGAAGTACAAATCAAAATCGTTTGGTCTGTAGTGCGCCACAAAAGAACATTCATACAGCCATGTAAACTTATTATCCTTCCTTGCGTCGAGCAGTCGGGAACGTGCTAGAACAATTCTTAAAAAAAAACCTCTCGTCCCTAACTCGTACGGCTCTCAATTTCCTTGCGTTAGGATAATTAGCTATGCTTTCAAACGATTGACAAAGGTTGTTACATTAAATCCCAACGATTTTGAAAGTTCATGACATACACTCATAAACACAATATAAAGACAACATTAGCTGTATTTAAGCAAAAACAATAAACAGAAAGAGATTTAGGACCGAAAGGCGGGATGAAATATTTAAGTTAAGTACATAAACCTAATACCTATATATAAAACCCGGAAAAGCACATCTTAAACAGAAATATTTAATGCATCCAATGTAGTGATGGATGGAGCTGATGCGTTTTTTGGTGACTGCAACTCTTTCTGAAGGTTAGACTGCGTAAATAGTACGCATGAGCTAGTATTTGACTCTGACGATGGTTCTAGGATGTTCTCATTCTTCTCCGACCATATTTCTTTTGAAAGATTTTGAACTACTTGAGCAATCATTTCTTCTACCATGAGGTCGAGCACTTCAATTTCTTCGCTGTAAAAGTGGCACCATTGGTCGTCCTCATCGTTCATTTCCTGAATAATAATCTTTCCAATGTGATCACGTTTTGCCCGGTGACCATAGATTGAGAAAACTTGAGATCGCTTCGGCAATATCTTGTTCATGGCCAGACACCGACGTACTTCTTTGTAAACAGCGTTCTGTATGCAACGTAAGCGATCCGGTGGATTAAAAAATGCCAACTGGGTATGGAAATCAGCAGGGTCACCCTGTGTTAAAACCTCAATGTGGTCGTCCAAATATTCACGACAGATATCAAGAATAATGCGTTCATATATATTGGTAATTTGTTCATTCATCACTGATGGCAGCATTTCGCCTTTGGTGTTTGTAAAATCTAAAAATTTTAACATTAGAGCAGCGATTAAGGTAACATGAACATATTTACCAGTCTTTGAAAGTTGACAATAAATTTCGTGGCTTCGCCTAAATGTGATGTCTCTAATTCGATCTTCCGAGGGAAATATAGTCGTCATTGGACTACCTGGCGCTGGAGGCACATAAGGCGGCGGTGGTTTGTTTGGTATTTCACGCATAAACACGTAGGGAACGATAGACACGTTCTCGGGTTGCTTGCGCTAATATGAATTCGAAATTATAAATTTAGAAATTTTTACTTGATTCAGTACTAACCTCAGTAAATTCCGCTACTGCTTGACGTCTTCCCTCCAAATTGTTGATAATATCGGGCATAAGCTGCGCTGTAGAATTAGGTATGGACGATGGTGGTTTAGTAGAGATTGTTGTTGATTTCTTTGGCGATGATTGTGGCGGCGGCAGCAGTGTTGCAGAATCAGTTTCGATTAACAAACTTTCAACATTTGAACAAGTGGTTAATGTTTTTTCCTCTAACTGATGTTCTTCTGCTATCGAATCAATTGTTGTTTCGAATAGTGGGATCGACTCATCTTCAAGATTTGTCGCTTCACTACAAGCTTCGAAATCAGCATTATAACGACTTGTTTCGGTGTGATCTGTTGACTGATCCGTTGTCGGAAAAAGACTGCTGCACGCGTCATTTTGAGCGAGATATGCTAATGAATTGGTATGTTGTTCGCAGCTAAAAGCTTTAACTTGATTTTGAATTAAAGTTGGGTCACTTTGAACGGCACAGCCACTTGGCGAATGAAGTTCTGCAGATACATCTTCAAAATGACCCGAATACCTTCTGAAATCACTGCTGACGTCCAACTGTCTTATTGAACCATCATTGGTCCATGTTTCATCCTTGGGAATTGGCGGTAATAATTTTGTAACACTTTCTGTTTGGCCATGCGTTGACTTCTTCGAACTTTCATAACTTGGAAGTAAACTTGCGCACGAAAAATCATTTTCCGAGGTTGTTGGCTGCACTGATTCTGTTTCAGTGAAATGTTGTTCTTCACAAACAATACTTGAATTCATTGCTGAACCTAGGGCTGAAGCATTTGGATTTTCTTCATAACACAAAAGCTTAGTACTTGTATTATTTATAATCTCGTCGTTTTGACTTAGTTTTCCATTGCTATTGGATACATTTTGGTAATCGAATTGGACATCTATATTACTAGTCTGCTTGTCTTGAGGAATGTTAAATGAATTTTGAACACTATAGGCATCTTTTATAGAGCTACATTCCGTTTGAATGGCTTTAGAGAATGGCATTTTGATTGATAATAATTTATTGTTGGTCCAAGATATGGCGTGGTGCATTTGGTTACTAAATCGTGTGCTTGGGTCGATTTCCGATATTTGATTATCTGAAAGACTTCGTTGCAAACCGCTTTGCTCGGCAAAAAGTTTTTTAGTTAACGATACAAATTTTTGAATGTTTCTTTCGAAAAGTTTGTTCCGTTCGATCATTTCCTGCCGCGTAGAGAACAGTGTATCTGTTTCCGTATCGGTTTCAGTTGGACGTGTTAATAAGTCCACCTCAATGGCACAGGGGCAAGAGTCCTGATTGCCATTAAAGATAAGAGACTCATCACTTTGCTCGACGCCCTTTTCATTAGAACTATCGCTAGATTGTAAAAGATAAATATTTTCAATAGGTTTTGCTTGAATCTTATTTGCAGACGACAATTGCTCTCGATCTAGACACGAGCTAACAGTTTCAACGTTGTTTTTTACCAGATTCGATTTTGGATAAGACATTTCTTTCCTGTCTTGTCCAAAATCATGAATAACAGTATTCTTCGCCTCTTCATAAATACGTTCCAAGTCAGACTTGCACAATTTGTAGCAACGATTTGGTTCGAATTTTTCGACGTGCTGTGATGTAAGACGGCGCCAAAGTCGATTGAGTTTATTTCCCGTGGCGCGCACAATCTCTACTGAACCGGAACTTTCCGTTTCAGTGCTGTCCGGTCCTGTGCTACGGGTAGTAACAGAAATTGTATTTAATTCTCGCAAACTTATATCAATTTCCTTAAGACGTCGCTCCATTTTAGAGTTGTGAGTAGATGAATCTAGTTCACTTATTTCCGATGTCCTCGTCGTTGTTGTCTTCAAATTGGATTTATTTGACGGAGATATGTGCGATTTTTTGGGGTTTTCACTTTGAATGTGTGCATTGTTCGAAGACAACAACATTTGCTCTAACTGCAGAACATCGGCTTCTTCCTGATCTAAGCGCTTATGCCATTGTATCAATCGCTCCACGTACTCTCTTCTTTGTCGTAAATCCAGCTCACGTCGTTTGAGAAGTTCTTCAAGCGACTTGGAGTTCTTGATACCGTAGTCTCCGCGCACAATTGGTGGTAAGGAACGAGAAACGGCTTTAGTGCTACGGCTATTTTTTTCCACATTGGTTAAATTCTTTATAGTGTTGAAATGATGAATCTTGTCGTTTGTAAGCGAATGTAGTGGTTGGGTGTTGCTTACAGTTGTTGTTCTTGTGCATAGCAAAACTTTGGGTTTCGGACTTGAACAATCTGTATTGTTGTTACGCAGCAGTCTATATAGAAGAATAAAATTTAACATTAGTTTATAAATATAAAAGTTTTTATATATACCAACACAAAAATGTTGTTAAGATTACTAAGCTAACAGTGAACAATAAATGTAAATGTCTACGGGTATAAATAAGAACAATTCATACAGTACGATACACTGGTTCAATGTCAGCAATGTATCATATTTATAATATAAAACGAGAATTTTGTTAATATGCATAAATACATACCAAATGTATATAATTATTTATATTTACTCATTTGTAAGATAACAAAATTGTCACAAAAAAAATTTGAATAAATTAACGTTCCAAGCTTGCCACTGTATTCAATAATAAACAAAAAGAGAGCACGCGATTTAAATTAAGAGACTATTTCATAACGCAAATGACAAAAGCGATAAGCAAGCATTTTAAGACGTCAACAATAATGTTATCGTAAGTATAGTGGAACTGACTGTACATATATTTGTATGTATATTTATATACATACATATATATATATATATATATATATATATATATATATATATATATATATATATATAGTTATATATAAATATATATATATATATTTATATATAAATATATATGGGAATGAGTGTATAGAGATGAGACTTATCTAAACAAATATGTGCAAAAAACATATATTCTATACATATCGTTTGTTTGCATTAAAGGTTAATTTCTAATATTGCGTTTCAGAGCTCTCCAAAACAAATTAATTAATTTAACCGATATAAGCTATTCAACGTTTAATATTGCGATAACACTAGATTGGATCTTTAGAATCTTCATGTCACCATAACTATCAAATATAATACATAAAAAAAATAAATCGTTACCTTTGATGGAACCGAAGTGTTAATACCCTTCATACGAAATTTAGAATTTGTCCAATGAAACAAAAATTATTTGTAAATTGTAAGAAACTAAACGGGGTGGTACATTTGTATGGCAGCCTTTCATAAAGTTAGACGAGACATACATAGTTACATAATCATTTCGTTGAGAAAAAGGTTTGTTCTCTTTGGGTACCATAAAATTTGAAAAAGGAGCTCGTACCGATGGGAGAAAACAAATAATCAAGAAATGCAATGGCAGCTTTGACGTGTATAAGATTGTGACAATAGACGAACCAAGGATATTTGCATATAAGCTGACATTAAACAGCAATGAACAGAATGGGTCTTCAAATGGAAGTCAAAACAATTCAAAGTTGTTCGCGTTTGAAGCACTCCTGTTTCTTTAGAAAAACTCGACCCGTATGTGTTGCTACCTTATCATTAGAGCTGATTCGACAGGTAATTCTGAATACAAACTTTGTTTTGCCAGAAATGTACAGGGAATCAAAGAAAAACAACGAAAACAACTGGTAAGTATATTTTTTTTTGTACGAGGTATGTTAATGGGTCATTGTTTACAAGTTTCAGTTTGAAAATATAAAAAGCCGCTTTTACCTTTTTAAAAACAATATACTTCATTTTGTGTTATTCATTCTATAACTCAATATATCGTAGAGATAATGCTGTTGTGCCAACTTTATCATATAATTAATTACTTAAAACAAATCCTTTAGTCAAATTAGGATTAAATATGCTCTAGTTTTTCGTTTGAGTTTAGATCTAGGGAGCATACTAGACAGGTCCAAAGTACTTACAGAACTACGAATGCCGTGCTTTGGGAAGTATGTAGTATAAAACTTTATCTGCACTATCGTATATAAAAGTAAGAGGGATTTTCCGTTATCCTGTAACAACAGGAAACTATTGGCCAACCCACATAATCTTTGCTGTTCAGTTTTGATATTTTGATTCTAAAATAAATGTAGTGCCATACAAGGCAAATGCTCTTGAAACCATGACTAACCTCAATCAAAATTTCGTTTCGAAAATGAAAGGGTTCCATTTTATGAATATCACCAATGGTTTCGAAAATAATCTGGACCTTATAGATTTAACCTATAAAGAGAAATATGACGCTGAAAATTCATTATATTTATGGATCTCGGAATTCTATCGCGAACGCCCTTTGATTATGCCCTAGCCCTAAAACATCCTTTCAACAATATACGTTTTTAATTGATTTCGACAATAATAAAATTCTTTATACTAAAATCAAGAAGTGGGTGGTGGCGCAGTTTACCCTTAGGAAGCTACTGTATCGTTGATAAGCATAGTCATAAAAACTTTTATCAAGTAAAATAGACCAAAACTGGGATGAGGTTGTTGAGTTTCCCTTAAAAGTCGGATTAACAAACCCCCTTTGGGTTCGTTGACGTACTTCTGGTTTTAGAAAAACAAGATAACTGAAAGACTAATTTTCGTAATAACTTATACAGATGGACAGCGACTTCTGGATCGGATGGATTTTATGTATTTGACATGATATTCTCGTAAATATATACAAACATTGATTCAGTTGACACGGAAAATAATTATTATAGATTTCAAATAAAAATACATACATATATCAATTACGATTATATCGACGTAAGTGTACTGGCTCACCTCGACTTCGAAAGTAGCCGAGCCATTCGACAGTGGCACTATCAACGCAAAGTAAACAAAATTAAAATAGCTATTTTCACATGCACCTTCATATTTACACAACAACGTGCATACACACAAATACGGAAAAATAAACAAATATGCCCGCTCTAGTATAGAGTATCGTTGTTCAAATGCTGCAATGCACACTTTTCCGCGGCAGAATCACGTTAGTCGTCTATCCGCTGACGGTCAAACGGCCCTTTACAAATGACTGTGAATCAAACAGTAATGAGATACAAAAACTCGGCACACATGTACGTGCACAACGAATACTTTATTAGCAAATTTCTAGACACGAAGTCGCAATTATAAAGCAGAATGTCTTAACTATGTGCCATGATAGAGAAGAAGAGAGTGTACAATTCGGCCGTTCTAACGAGCAAGCATATGCAAAAGTGGATTTACATATACTTATATATATATTTTGCGTAAAAAGAAGAAGAGTTCCATGAGCGAAAACTATGTGTTAGTGTGTGAGAGAACGTGATCGATCTAATAATATGATCGGAAAATACATTCTCTTTGGTAGAAACAATTTTAGAAGAAGGAGAACGGTCTCATCGAAAGTACCGAATTATACACAGTATAGAACACTATTACATATATATATACTAGCTGTACCCGGCACGCTTTTCTGCGCCCAGTAAAAATTTTTTTCATTGCACAAAACATTCTCCTCCTACTCGACTCCAAGCACTTCTCTACTTCTTTCAGCAGTATTCAAAACCGATAAATTAAATAACTTTTTTTATCTTTTAAACTATGAAACTGTATTCTCTTTTCTTAACATGGTTACTTCATCCGATCCCATTAACATGTATACCAAATTTCATCCATGAACTTCAAATGGATGCATCATATGTTGAATGTTTGTATCGCTTGTATGGGGGTGGGGCATAGCCCCCTCCCATTTTTACCAAACTTAACACGATTACTTTTCTCGATCCCATTAACATGTGCAATAAATTTCTTCCCCGTACCTCAGATGGATGCAAAGATATGTTGAATTTTGTTTATCGCTTGAAGATAGATTAGAATACTTTACAAGTTTAATTTTCAATGGGGTTACAGGGTGTATCAAAGACAAGCATACTTAACTGCAGATTTTTTTGTACGACGCAGGTTTTTTTGTCAGACGGTCTAATAAAATTCATTTCAAAAGCACCATTATTAAATAAAAATAGGTATGAAGCATCATAAATTATAAAAAAAAATCGTTTCATCAATTTTCCGGGAAATGAGGCCAAGATTTCGTTGTGAGATTGGGTAAACTTTGGTAAATTAAACTTTTTTGTCAAAATTTTCTAATTGAAATATAGCGTTGCACATATATATTGTTTTATATTAAGTATAGCTATTTTTAACCGACTTTTCTATTTATGTATGTTCAACGCAGCAAAGTGTGCCGGGGTACAGATTGTATATACATATACATATGTATATGTGGTGTCTGAAAACTCATTTAAGGCGTTGTTAATGAAATGAATGCTAGTTGAAATTTTATTGTCCTCTATGCGTACAACAATAACAATGGAAACATAGTTGATTTTGCAGCAGAATTGTAAGCATCTCTGCATGATGTGCTAGAGTTATACAGCACAGTGGTCTTCAAACAAGTTTGGGTTGACCAAAAATGTACCAAAATTTTGCAAACGCATTTGTCTTAAATCTCTTTTCGAAACAAACATATTTGAAATTTTTTAAGTAAAACTAAAATTACTGGCCAGAAGGTACGGCAGATAATCCTTAGACATTTGTTAGCATTAGCTTCCAGATTCCGAAGCACCACTATGTGTGTGTCATAAATATATCTATATATATACAAATCCCTATATATATAAAAATTAAAGTATGTACGTTTGTTTGTATGTATGTATTATCCCTATAGATTCCAAAACAGCCCAATCGCTTTATCTGAAATTCACAGACAAACTTCGGGTAGGTCACGAAAGTAATCCGATTAGGTTCGGTCCAAAACGGAGGAGGCTATACCCCACCCCATATAAGCAAATAATTCAACATATCCATTTAAGTTCCGTCAAAATCGGAAGGGGCTATGCCTCATACAAGAGATAAACGAAATTCAAATAATTTTTAAATCCATTTGAGCTAGAGGTATTTAAATTCGTATAGATTTTAATTTGACCGAGAAATGTAAGATCCATTGAAAAAGAGGAGAAGGTTTAGCTGTCTATAAAGATAATATTTACATTAATACTTTTTTTTGGTCAACCTACACTTGCTTGAAGACCTCTGTGACAGAGCGATAGTGCAAACCATGTGTGCGAATGAGGCAGCAACTAAGCACTGCTTTCGCGACATCAAATTTCGGTAGCACAACAGATGATTCATAATACCAAAAACATTCAAAGCCTAATTCTCAAGGAGTTGTTATTTCTTTTCTTTAACCATTCCGGTTTGCTCGTTTACTTTGACTATTCATTTCATTTCACCGTTCCTTTTCTCCGCTCTAATAACCAGCAACTCTGTTTTACCAAGTTTCTTCACAAATTGTTTTTCGGTAGCAAATGAAAAAAAACGGTAGTGTTCTTAGAATGATACGCTTAATGAATGTTTTTCCGCAATGCTTTAATTTATACACACAGGAAGACATAACAAACCACATTGTCGAAAGGATCGGGATTATAAATATTTCATGGAGTCTGCACGCACTTCATGTGAAGAGCATAAAAAATCGTAAATTAAATAAATAAAACTGACTATTATAAACCTACCGCTTGATTTCTTCTCGCTCCCTTTCCATTTTCAGCAAAATTGCACGTTGCTTTTTTTTTATGGTAGAAATATGCGCCAGGAGTCCTTTTGATTTGTAGCGTTCTTTCTGTACTTCAAGCCAAGCAATCTGACTTTTTGTTCTATCAAGTAGAACTTTTTCTCGTATTTGTAGGAGAGTTGTGAGGTGTTCAGATTTGGTTGTTTCTTCGTTTATTAGTTTTTCATACTAAAAATGAAATATAAATAAAAAAATCTTTAAATTAAGTAATAATTATAAAGAGATAATTGAGTCATCTATAAAATTATCTATATAGCTTGGCAGTATTGTGGTACATCTATATATTTGAGTGTTAGGGCAATTGCAAGCCTCCATTAGGCGTTTCAAAATAATGTTTAAATTAATAAAAAAAGTGATTAAACTCAATAGTATGGTGCGTGGCATTAAGATTTAGGTATCTGAAACCAGTTGGGCAAGTTACACTATTTGCAAACATGTACTACAATAATTATTCAAATTAAATAAATGTTTTTAGTTGTCTTTTTCACAGGATAGCAATATTTAGGTAATTTAAAATAAAAAAAAATAAATAAATATAGCACAATTATTGATTTTCATAATAATAAGTGACAAATGCGCAACAATTTTAAGTTGTGTGAAATTAACAGCATCCAAAACTGATAGAAGATGTAAAGTTGTATATAATTTATTGGAAATCGTGATGAATATGTAGCACCAAAAAATAAATTTTATGTTCGCCTGCAAAGAAAAATTATAAATCATTCTATCACGTCTAACCTAAGTTACAACCAATTAGTGGAAACGGTTGGCGGCATCGTGTCCAAATTCACCGATTGAAAACTTTTAAAGGTTGGACCGAATATTCCTCAACACAAACTGAAAAAGGCACCATATTTGCTTCAAGTACATTAATAGGCTTACTTAGAATTTTGCAAACAAACATTGGGCACAAATTGGCAAATTTTTGCACCAACCCCCATATAAGCAATAATCAGCATTTGTCATATCTTTGCATCCATTTAAAGTACAGAGATCAAATTTGGTACACATGTTAACAGGATCAGAAGTCAACGTGTTAAGTTTGGTGTAATCTACGCTGATGAAGTCGCGGGTCAAGCTAGTTTATCTTATAAATTAATCTATGAAGGTCCCACCCGGACCACGAGATAGGGTAGCCCCATATAATATGTCACACCTTTCAGGGTTGTCATATACAAATTTCGTTCTTGTCGTTAATCCCGCTAGAAATACCGAGTTAGGTGTATTTTGCGTCAATCCTAACAAAAAATATTAAATTAGTGTCCAAATCAAACTACTAAAAAGGTGCCACCGTTAAAAGTCTATATAGCCATATACGTATATATTTTTTCATATATTTTAACAAATCTAATATACTCTGCCACAAGTATTATTTGTATATTTTTTATAGTTAATAAATACAAAAATTATATGAAAAAACGAATTTTTCACCAAGTATAGTGAGTCCCCTTTATAAAAATAAGTAAAAGAATAAAATATTTTATTACCAAACCAACGCTTGAATAATTCAAGTTCGTCTCCGACTCGGATGATACGATGGACAGCTCCATCCCGGACTGATGGAATACCGCCACAATTTCTTTGTCTTTCTCTAACGATGATTTTGAACCTAAATTATGGTTTGGATCCATTGATGAATTGGAGATGCAGACACTGGTGCTGATGCTGTTGTAATGTTTTTCATCTGATTTAGAATACAATCCGTTGTCCGATTTACTTTCGATTTTCTGGTCAACAGGATCAACATCAATGTGAGCAGCAAGAATTCCATTTTGTGTTTCTTTCAAACCTTTTTCTTGGTAATCGCGTTGAGAGATGTTTACATGCGAATTCATATTACTATTAAAACTACTAGTACTTTTGCTTTGAGAGTGGTTTAGCATGGGATATTTTGTGTTACTGTTTTTACATTCCTCCTTCCGCTGAATCAAAATAATTTCATCTATGCTACTACCTATAGAAGTGCTGTTTGCCAGTTTTGAAAGTTTTTCTCCGCTGGGGTAACCATTTGTTTGCATTCTTAATTCATTCCCAATAGATATAGAATCAGATGGTCTTCCAGTTTTAGTTATAATTGAATCCAAAGAAATTCTTTTTCTATCTATTTCTTGTGATATTCCTTTGGTGGAAAGCCTACCGTTCTTATCTGTATCGGAATCACTTGACATAAGCCAATTTAAGTTTAATGGTGGGACTACTATTTTTTCTGGTCCAGCGAATTTGCTATCTTCTTTTCTATTGTAACTCAATAGCTCTGCATAGTGGTCAGAAAGGTGCTTAAAATCATAATTTATTTTGCACTCAATTTGGTTCACTGGTTTGGATGTTTTATTTGGGTACACTTTCTCTTGGTTTTTTACTGATGTATTATCTGTTATAAATGTTTTATTTATAGATTTATCTTGATAATGATTAAATAACGAGTTTGATTTTATGAATTTTTTAGCACTTGTTTCTGGTTTTTGGATACATACTTGTCTCTCGGATTTGTCTTCTAAATCTGTTGAGTATGAATAAATCTGTCTCTCAATTTGTGTAGTATTATTATTATAACTTAAACTGGTTTTATATTTTAATTTTTCATTAACTTGCATGGCTTCTGATAGACTCCTATTAAAATCTATTAGTAATTGACCTAGGTTGTTATCAGTCTTGTCGTTTCCTTTACTCGGCAGAGAATCGCCGCGAGTTACTCTGACATGTTGCTTTTTAATAGCCTCCTGCAGTTTGCTTTTTGAATTCACACTTAACTGCTCGATACTCTCAAGGCACAAGGGAGTTACAGGACGAAATATTTTTTCGTATTGATCAATGTTTCTTCTTGTTGAACTCTCTTGTGGACTATCGTAAACTGAACTTGAGGCCGTAGTAGCGTCATCTTCGTTTACATTCATAATGTGCACATTATCCTTCTTCTTAGTTTCAGTTGAGTGGTTCCAAGATATTTTATTGGGTCCTAAGCTGGCACCAGCTTTATTAATGATTACCGATGGAACACTGTCGTTTCCTGAATATTCTTTTAACAACATATTATTTGCAAAGTTGTTAAACGTATTATAATTAAATATAACTTTTGAATTATTGAACTTCTTTTTAGAAGACGGTGTTAGGGTAGCGATTTCATTGAAATTTTTGCAGATTCGCGAACCATCCGTTTGCGACGTCAAGCGACATTTAATATTGGCTTTTGGCGTTCGTCTATATGTTGTATTTATAATCGACTCCAGTTTGCGACGTACAGCTATTATAAAATTGTACTGATGAACTGTCATTGGTCTTGGACGCAATAAGAAAGGCAAATGATTATGATTTATAACCATTTTTGAAAGGGCTTTACTCTTTGTTACTGTTAAGCATTTTTTATTTATAGCTTCACAATTATTTTTTAGTTGCGCAGGCGGCGTGATTAAACCCAATGAAGATATTGACTGGGCTGGAGCGGTTCCCACATATGTTTCTTTCTTTCTATAATTTTCTTTGTCAGTTAAAAATATAACGTCATTAGAGTTATCCAAACTATCTAATATAGCTTCTTCTGGTTTACGAAGTATACCAATGCGCTTGTTATTGATTTCTACTGAAGACGTTTGATTGTTAATGGTATCTTTTTTTTTCCTATTCACATCTTTTTTGGGATGGAATTCAGTGTCGGTGTTTTTTTCTCGTTGCGCTCTATCGATATCAATGTTTTCTACAACAACATTTTTAGAAAACAATTCATACTGAAACGATAACGTGTTGGGATGCGATGATTGGGAAGTGTTTTCAGTTTGTGGATTTACACTATATTGGCTTTCTGAGTCTATTGAGTTACTTGATTTAAAATTTACTTTCGACTGTCGAATAATGGCTGGAACAGCACGATCTTCGAGCTGTTGCTGGGTTTCACCAGACTGACACTCATTTTCTCCATTCGAATTTGTGTATGTAAAATGGGTAAATTCGCCACTTTCATTGGTTTGTTGTTGCGTTAGAGTTTTACAGCTTTGTTTAGGCGGTTGTATGTTTTTAGGTTCCATTTCATGTTTTGACTTTCCATCAACGCACTGTTCATTTAAACTCAATTTTTCCAGTTTTATAGTTTTCGAATTGAGATCCATCTTACCAATATTCGAAGATTTGGTGTTGATTTTCTGCTTAATTTTGGTTTTATTTTCAATTGGTGTCTGAGTATGTTCTATCAATTGTTCTGGTGGAATGGAAAAAGTAGTACATCGGGAATTATCTCTAAATTTCTTTTTATTCAAATTTTTGTTTATTAAATTTTTAGTACATTGTCTCAGTTGATCGAGTCTTTGCTTGATTTGATCCCTATCATTTAAATTTTGCTGTGCTGTTTGGACTCTTGAATCGAATAATTCCATCTTACGTCGTTCAGCATGAATCGAATCCGTGCTCTGACATCTTATTTTAGTAGTTGCTAGCATCGAATCAGGCAAAATATTCATGGGGGGTTTGGTAGATCTTGAACATATTTTGCTAGGTTCGGAACGGGTGCCACATCGATGCGTTTTAACTTCGATTGCCAATTTGGGCAGCACGATTTCCGTGATACTGTGCGCAATAGGAACAACTGTGACGAACATGCCATGATCTTTGTTGTGATCGATCAGGCTCTCTTGTATTTGATTATTAGCAATATCACTTATGTTATTTATTTCTTTTTTTGTTTTGTTATCCATTTTATGTAGTAACAAATTGAATGCTGCTTTGTTACTGTTTTTTGTTCGCTTTTTATCTAAAACTTTCTGGTGCTTTTGATTGAGAAATCGCGGTGAATTGACGCTGCTTTTCCCACTGAGCAAAGTCGAATTTGTACTTGGGGCATAAGTAATTTTAGCAGTTTGGGTTTTAATGTGACGGGACTCGCAACCACTCGCGCTAACCCGTTGCTATCTAAAATACATGAATGTATATTTGGTTCGATTTAGCAATGTTAAAAATTTACTCTTTTACTTTCCTACATGTATTGAAAGAATCCAATGGTTGGAGCTTTTCTTCGCCATTGTTCAGTTTACTCGACTTATAATTTCTTCCAAATGCGGTAATATTATTTTTGTTAACGTGCGACATAGTTCCTTCATAAATTAATTACATTGTACATTTGAAGCCGATGCTTAACCGGTTTTTAAGTCGTTTTTCAGAAAATTAATGGTTTTTTTATTTTGTCGATATTTTTTTTTCCTATGCAAAATGGTTATGCGAGTGTTTAATTATTTGAACACAAAAAATTAAGAAATAAAAGTAAACAAAACAAATAAATAATGCACAAAATACAAAGCTCCACTAATGAAAAATGTTTGTTTCTAACATAGTGATGTTTCAAAACGCACAAGCAAAGTTACAATTACTCGTTATAGTATTTAAGTACTCGATACTATGATACTGAATTAAATTACTTTCTTACTGAAATACTTTTTTACCGTCTCATAGAATGAACTCTTATCATTCTGGTTATTTTGTTACACCTTTGTCCTAATATTTAATATGAAATTTATTGTCGCTATTTGCGCTCACTTACTGAAATAAAACATACTGGAGAATTTAAAACTTCAAAGTATTTTTTGAATTAGCATTACCGGTGTTTATGCCGCGAATGTCAATAATGGGTTAAGTTTTAGTTATTTTTCTGAAGTTGTACAATAGCAAATAGAATAGAAAAAGAGCAAGCGAGAGAGAAGATGCCGTTAATTATCTTCTCTCTATTAACATTTGTTATTATAATAACCCACCACCTTTTGCATAGGTTTGGTTTGTTTTGCTTCTTTTGATCGCTTGCATTAGAAGCTAGTTAGTAGCAATTTCGTCACCGCGCCTTCAACTCGATCGTGTTAGGTCTCTGCCACGGTGGGCGGAGCTAATACTTTTGTTTGTGTTTTTTATGCTCCAACATTTGTGTTGTTGGACGCATTTATATACTTTTAGTTGTTTAATTTATTATTAGTAAATAATAAATATAATTGGTACGTGTGTGTATTTTTGAGCGTTAATTATAAATAAAGCTTAAGCATTGACATTCAAAGTGTTTTTATTGGAAACCAAATCAAATAGGTTTTTATTACCAAGTCGAGCTACACTTTACTTTGGCGTAAAGAATAACCTGTGGCTTCTAGTGGTCTTATTTGTTTTTGGCTTACTAGATCACTTGTTGGATCTTTATTGGTGCGTATGTAAAGTATCTTGTGCGCATTGATACTGCGTAGGTGTTTTGATTCTATTGCAGGCACCGCTAGAGACTAGTTCGCTAGTTCAGCTAAAGTGGCAACGGCGCCGAAGCTGGAGTTTTTGGTTGACTGGTTACGCCGGTGAACAAACATTTTGGAAAAGAACGGGAACCAAGCACACCATGGTTGGAGTCCAGTAAGGCTCGACTCTCACTTCGCGTCGAGGGCCTCCCCCTCCATCTCGACGTGTGGCGAGCACTACGCGCGACTTTATCAAACTCCTTTCGATTCACACTTCTTGCGGATGAGCCTTTTCCTCCGGTGCCAAACCAGACCGATGTACATGAGACCACGAAGCTTGTAACTCTTGCGCTGGCACTCCCAAACTTGGTGCCGTTGTTCGTCCGGGTCCACGTGCCGACGAGCTGTCCGATGTGGACGATTTTGTTCATTACTGTTCTGGAGGTCTGCCCCTGCAAAGATATAAAAGAAAACTGGCTCAACACCATATACTTACTTACTTACTTAAATGGCCGTCAACCGTCTGCCGGTCATGCCAGCGTCCAGGAAAGCGCGCCAGCCTCCATAATCTTGTGCGCGCTGGCGCCAGTCGTTCTGAATGCTAAGTACGGAGAGATCTCTCCATATCTGGTCATTCCATCGAGTGTCCGGTCGTCCTCTATGTCGGCGTCCATCAATCAAGTTTGGGCCCCCCATGTAAACCATGCGTGCTGGAGCTCTTTCGTCCATTCGAATGAGGTGCCCAGCCCAGTGCAGTCGCTGGAATCTTATTCGCTGGACTATGTCAATCTCATCGAATAGCTCGTACAGCTCGCGGTTCATACGGGACCTAAACTCGTCGTCGACTCTAATAGGACCAAATATCCTGCGAAGAATTTTCCTCTCGAAGACTTCCAACGCTGTCTCGTCCGACTCAATCACGGTCCACGCCTCTGCGCCATACTTTAGGACCGGGAGTATCAGCGTCTTATATATCTTTATTATCGTCTGTCGAGAGAGGGCTTTACTTCTCATTTGCTTGCTCAGCCCAAAAAAGCATCAGTTTGCAAGCGTGATTCTTCGCCTGATCTCCAGGCTGACGTTGTTGTTGCTGGTGATCTCTGTTCCGAGATAGACGAAGTTTTCTACAACACTGAAGTTGAAATTCTCCATCGTCACTGACCGTCCAAGACGCATTGAGCATCACATTAAGCATCACTTCCTTTTGGAAGATCGAGCACGACATACTCTGTATGTACGGGCATTGGCGTAGGTTATATTCCATCAGGAGATTGAAAAAATCGTACGGCAGAGCATCGCCCTGCCTGAAACCTCTCTTGGTATCAAAGGGGTCGGAGAGGTTTTTCCCCACCCTGACAACGCTTTGTGTGTTAGATAGCGTCGCCATGCAAAGACGGACAATATTTGCCGGGATACCTAATGTAA
>JAWNNP010000469.1:0-29987 GCA_035044805.1 Leucophenga maculata
TTATACCAAACTATGCGGTTATTTCTAAATCATTGACAGATTTAACCAAGAACGGAGCAAAATTTAAAATAGGAGCAAAAGAAGAGGATGCAGTCAATATATTAAAAAAGTTGCTAACTGAGAACCCTGTATTAAATATTTACAACCAAACTTATGAAACTGAAGTTCATACTGACGCCTCGATAGACGGGTTTGGTGCGGTTTTAATGCAAAAATCGCCTGACGACAATCAAGTCCACCCGGTATACTTTATGAGTAAAAAGGCGAATGATGCTCAACGTAAATACATAAGCTACGAGTTGGAAATTCTAGCAGTAGTAGAAGCCTTGGTGAAGTTTAGGGTTTATCTTCTAGGTATTCCTTTTAAACTAATAACGGACTGTAACGCCTTTACGAAGACTTTAGAAAAGCAAAATCTGCGTACAAGAGTTGCACGCTGGGTGATGCTTCTTCAGGAGTATGACTATACAGTTGAACACCGGTCTGGTACTCGAATGAAGCACGTCGACGCGCTTAGTCGCTATCCAGTTTTAACTATATCTGAGGACAACATCAGTATTGGCATAAGGCATGCACAAGCTCATGACGAAAAATTAAAGGCAATCAAAGAAGTGATCAACGACGAAAAGAAGACATACAATGACTACTTTCTGAAGGCAGGTATACTTCACAAGTTGGTCAACGACGCTGAGTTGATAGTGATTCCCAAATCAATGCAGAAACAAATAATTAGCAATGCACATGACAGAGGTCATTTTGCAGCTAAGAAGACAAAGGAGTTGATTTGTAGAGAATATTACATATCTTGTCCTCAATATGCGAGGACAAGATTCAGGAATTCATTGATTGTTGCATTCCGTGTATTATGGGTAATCGCAAACGAGGCAAGCAGGAGGGTTATCTACATCCACTCCAGAAAGAAGATGTTCCATTGCACACCTACCATGTCGACTTTTTAGGTCCACTGGAATCAACGAGCAAAAACTACAAACACATTTTGGCTGTAATCGATTCATTTACCAAATTTTGCTGGCTATATCCGACAAAATCAACGACTACAAACGAGATCATTACGAAGTTGACTAATCAAAGTGATGTATTTGGAAACCCAACGTTCATCATTTCTGATAGAGGTTCTGCTTTTACCTCTCAAGATTTCGTGAAGTACTGCGACGAAGAAAAAATTAAATTAGTTAAGACAACGACGGGTCTACCACGAGTAAATGGGCAAGTTGAGAGACTAAACGCCGTTATTATTTCAGTACTTTCCAAGCTAAGCATCGACGACCCTACCAAATGGTATAAACATGTGAACAAAGTCCAGCAAGCAATTAACTCAACATTTTCGAGAAGCATTGACACTACTCCTTTTGAGTTAATGATTGGCGTTAAAATGAAAACCAATGAAGACCATCAGCTACGAGACATAATAAATAAAGAAATACTGGCTGTACTCAACGACGACCGTAATGATTTACGTGCAAAAGCTAAAGCACAAACCATTAAGGTACAAAATGAAAACAAGATGACCTATAATCTACGACGCAAGCAGGCAAGGCGATATGACGTTGACGACCTAGTTGCCATTAAACGTGCGCAGTTCGGCAGTGGTCTCAAATTGAAGCCAAAGTTTTTGGGTCCCTACCGAGTTGTGAAGGTAAAACACAACAACTCATATGACGTTCATAAAGTTGGTAACAGCGATGGACCAAAAACCACAACAACATGTGCTGAGTATATGAAGGCATGGTCTATCAATGTAAATGATGATGACGTCGGGCCGAACGCTTAGTCAGAATGGCCGAATGTGGGTGTGCATGTACATACTGCGCACAGCAACAAAGATCCCTAGACAACGACGCACAATAAAGACGCATAACAACGACGATTACAACAACAACGACTAAACAAAGAAACTACAGCAACGGCGACGAGGTGGCGACGACTACAACAACAATGATGCGATAACGGCGATCGCAACGAGGAATCGACAACGACGATGAGGTGTGAGGAGAAGGATGTCTCCAAACTGCAGCAGCAGCACAATGCTACGACGAGCAGCGTGCAAACGACGGCGGCAGTTGTTGTTGAAGAGTTTAACAAGAAAGACGGTAACGACGGATAATTAAACCAAAACGACGCAAAACATAACGACGCGAATACGAAATAAACAACATTAAAACTATTTCTTACATTTTCATATTTAACTTCATATATAAATTGATTATATATATATATAAATTGTATATATATAAATTGATGCAAAAACGTAGGTTTTGAAGCATCTCTGCATATAACACCCAATTTTTTTTCGATATTTCACATATTGACTGCTTCGATTATCTGTAAGCTTTAATTTAAGCTTTCTCTTCAACAGACAGCGTTTTTCCCTTAACCATATTAATTTCAAGTTTGAGCAGTGGTGGATTGGGATGGTAAAATGCTCCCAGAATGGAATGGGCATGAATGGGTGGAACGTTTGCCGATTGTTATTACTGAAGGCGAACCACTTCTGGGAATACCAAAAATCACTGATTCTACTGGAGTAGAAACGTCTTACGCACCTTTTAAGCTGCGGACTTAATGAGACATTCAAATTCTGGCAGCTGGTTTTGATACAACTGCATCCAATTCGGGAAGATTAAATGGGGCTGCAGTTTTGGTATTAGACCGCAGCCTGTAATAACTTCCGTGTTGGCATCACATTAGCGAAATATTTTTGTGTGCTGCATTCGATTCAGTTGCTGGAGCTACATCATGCATAAATATTCCCCTATTTGTACGGTTTAAAGATTCTTGGCACAAGATAGAGCAGGATAAGTTCAAGTTTGATGTGACAAATAGTTATGTAGATAAAAATTTAAATGATAAACAGAACGAAATAATTGATTTCTGTCAAGCTAAATTGATGAGAGACCATGCGCGTACTGATTATGTTGAACTATTGGAATTAACCTTACTTTTTTTGGGATTGATTCCTGAAGGACATCATTTTCGATTGCCTGGGCCAATGCATCATGCGCGCTGGATATCTAAGGCGATTTACACTTTACAAATACATTTGTTTCGAGAAGAATTTTAATTGTCCAAACAAGAAAAAATATTTGCTCGAACTATCCATTTTTATTGAGCGTTCTTATGTACAGCTTTGGTTTCGGGCACCAATTGCTGTTGAATCTCCAAATAACGATTGCTATCTTCAACTACCAGAAAGTGGATGAAAAAATTTCAGACGCGGAATTTAAAAAAAACTGGCAATCATTTGTGCTATTTGGCTGATGAAAACATCGCACTTGCGTTATTTGACGATAACGTTTCCTACGTTGAGAAGCGAAAAATGCTGCTGCACTTATTGGCATCTGACATTGATGAGGACAACGTCGACCATTCTGTTACTCGCTTAAAATTGAAAGAAAGTGATTTGCTAATGTTTGCTACAAAGCAATAAGCTGAATTCTCTGTCCAATTTTTCAATCGCTTCAACATTTCAAGAGCGTTTGTGATTCAAAATCGTTCTAAATGGCATAATATTGAAGATTTTCTGAATGGTGTAAAAATTATAAATACGGCAGAGCGAGGTGTTAAGCTCATGCAAGATTAGAAAAAGAAACTGACAACCAAAGAGCATGAATTTAAAAATTTATTGCAATTCGTTAAGTAATATACCAGCCAATTCCCGTTTAATACTAAAAAGTCTCTAAAAAACTGACTCTGTATGCACGTATATTTAATATTGGATATCATATTTGTTTATATTCAATAAATTTAATTTCAGTGATAAACATTACCTTTATTTTGTATAACCCAAATATTTCTATAGAAAACGTATTACTAATAATCGTTTTAGCTTAAGGCGCCAACTTTAAACATTGTATTGTATGTATGATCAAACATTTTTAAATCCTGAAACTTTTAGTTACCGCATTCTTTTGGCTCCATCCAAAAAATTATAACTATACATTATAGCTATACATTTCTTTAAAAATGCGGAAAAACCAATTCTGACATACATGTTTACTTTTTAGAACAGGAGTATTAAGGGATATATAAAAAAGGTATAATTGAAGAAAAATACACGGAATTTCGTTCAAGATTTTCATTTGCTGAATTCAAAAGAGCTTCTGCTGTCAAAATTTTTTGGGAAGGTGGAAGTTGTAAGCTCGTTCGAGCTGCTAGTCGTTTCAAATTTTCACCAATTTCGTCACAAGGCCCTTTCCCATGTGATGTTTCATGGTAGTGCCATTCAGTATCCACTATTAATTCTTTTGTATGATTCATCAAATTAGCAAAATAAAATCGATTTTTATAATGTTCTGCTGCTCCTTCAGTAAAATATTTTTTTTTATCAATAAATTTTGCTCCTTTAAATGTGTTATAAGAATTTTTTGGAATACATGCTACAGTATTATGTGTGATATCATCGGAAAGGGCAACCATACTATTATGTTCAATTTTCTGATTTTTAACATAATAGTTACATAGGTGTTTGAATGGAAACTTTATTGTTGTTCCAATGGAATGACTGAGCAGTATTTTGAGTTACTTATGCGTAGTTCTCTGCAAAATCACTTAAAAATAACAATTATCCTTCTGTTAATGTTTCATTTAGGTGCACTAAATATCTTGCTTGCTGTCTAGCAATAAAATCGTGATTCTTTAAAACTGTCAATTTCTCACACAATGTTTCAACAAATTTACAACTATCCTGAACTTGAGATATCAATGTACTATCCTGAACTTGAGATATCAATGTTGAACGGTCTGTGCTTTCCCAAATTTGAAATTCAATTTTATCAACTCCGTTCGACTCGAAAATCTCATTCAAATGATCTTTTATAATATCAATATTAATTTTGAATTCATTACATTCTCCAGACTGACTATGAGGTTTCCAATTTTCTCAACCCATGATTTTTTAAACAATCTTGATAAGATGAGTTTTAAAGCCTTGATTCAGTCAAGGAAAGTATAGATGCTCCGTCATTCATTAAATTCACATTTTCGTGGTAAGTACATACACATACCGAATGCGTTCCTTTTGAGATGGCAATAACACAGTGTTTCGGACGCAATCGAGCAAAAGTAGAAAATCCAATCTTACAATCCGGTTTTTCTGATTTAAAAGAGGAAAAAACCTCCGAAATTAATAATTACACAAAACTAAAATCTTCTGTACATGAACATGCTTTAGATTTGATTGCTTCACAGAAACAAAATCTTTTTTACTTGGCAAGAGACTATTGTGTCATTTTCATAAAAGTTAATAACCAAAATTTTGGTTTTTTCACGTAATGAATTTCCATTAATTTTTTCGATTATTCTCCTCTTGCTTGTTTGAAGAGTTATTTGAACATCGAAATATCTTTCCTACTTTTCTTTCCACAATGAATCGGTTACAAATGTTATTAATTCATACTTCTCAGATCTACTAGTCTGCGGATGAATAAGTTTATCTTTCAGTTTTTCAATAATTTCCAACAAATTATCAGAAGCATTAAAGTCATCAATAGATTTATTATTTTTAGCAAAAAAAATAGTCTGAAACAAATTTGTTCTCAGACTCAAATTCGTTCCCAGACTTGGGTTCAGATTTAGTTTTAGCTTCTGTCGAAGCTTACGACAGTTGTTACACATGATCAATTTGGTTGCGTGTTTTTTGATCAGGACTCAGCCATGTAGCCTTGTGGATGTTAAGATGTTGAAATCTGGTACTACTACCTACCATGTTCCGACCTGCGGCGAAATCGATTAGCCTCTCTCCATTATTGGAGGTAGTGTCGTGAAGGCTAAATTTTCCGACGGTTGGGCCAAAGATTCCTTCCTTCCCAATCTTGGCGTTGAAATCGCCAAGCACGATTTTGACATCGTGTTTGGGACAGCGCTCGTACAGGCGTTCCAAGCGCTCATAGAACTCATCTTTAGCATCGTCGTATTTCTCTTCCGTCGGGGCGTGCGCACAAATCAGGCTAATATAAAAATATTTAGCCTTGATGCATATCGCGGCTAGACGCTCGTCAACAGGTGTGAACCTAGAGACGACGCCACGTAGTTTCCTACTCACCACGAAACCACATCCAAATTCGTGCTTACTCGCATGGCAGCTGTAGTAGATGTCACAGGATGCTTTTTTAGAGCAACCCTGCCCTATCCATCGGATTTCTTGGATTGCGGTGATGTCAGCCTTGCATTTTTCGAGGACATCAGCCAGCTGGATATTTGCACCATCCCAATTAAGGGTGCGGACATTCCAGGAGCATATCCTCAAATCATGATCCTTGTATCGTGTTCCGGGGTCGTCATCAAAGGGGTCCTTCCGAGGCTTTCTTTTCGTTTTCATTGGGGGATTTTTTTTTAAAGTGGCGGGTCCGAAGCCCAGCGCACCAACCCCTTATTAAAGGAGAGGAGGCCCGTTCGCCTTCTCACGTTAGCTCACCTCTGAACGGATGTTCAGAGGCTACCCAGGAGATACGTGTCCTAACAGACGTGTGAGTTGCTTGGACCGTTTGACACAAGAATCATTGTTGGCCATTCCCAGGTGTATGGCAGTCAACAACTTTCCACACAATGTGCACTTGAGCAAACGAATCCCAATCTCCCCAACTAAGTTAAGATAACATAATTCAAACAATATTTTAATAAAGGTTCGGTTTTCTCAAACTAATATTTAACCTTCACATATACATATAACTACATATATATATGTATATATATACATATATATATATATATATATATATATATGTGGGTGTGCATGTACATACTGCGCACAGCAACAAAGATCCCTAGACAACGACGCACAATAAAGACGCATAACAACGACGATTACAACAACAACGACTAAACAAAGAAACTACAGCAACGGCGACGAGGTGGCGACGACTACAACAACAATGATGCGATAACGGCGATCGCAACGAGGAATCGACAACGACGATGAGGTGTGAGGAGAAGGATGTCTCCAAACTGCAGCAGCAGCACAATGCTACGACGAGCAGCGTGCAAACGACGGCGGCAGTTGTTGTTGAAGAGTTTAACAAGAAAGACGGTAACGACGGATAATTAAACCAAAACGACGCGAATACGAAATAAACAACATTACAACTATTTCTTTCATTTTCATATTTAACTTCATATATAAAAATTGATTAAATAATAATAAATCCCATATATTTTGAGGGCTCGTCCGGGATGAGCGTGGAATTTAGTGCGTGAGTGAGAAATAAAGAAAAATCAGAAGAAAAAGGAATAAAAAATTTATTTAAATACATGCGAAGAACAGTGAACAATTTTTTTTCTGATGGCGTGTTTAAATGACTTAATCGGGACAAATTTGCGTTCATGCAAAAAAGCGAACAAAACCGCTCTACATAAGCTTGTGTTCGAGAGCGAAGGAGATAGAAATAATCGGCAGCGGCTTCGCGAGTTTGTCGGTTTCGGTTTCGCGGAAAGTGAGGAGAAATACTTTGCTAAAAAACAATATATTCAAAAAAATTTTACGAATGCTGATCTTGCTTTAGTATGCAATGTGTTAGAGATAGATCATAACGAGAAAGACTTGCAGTTGCACGTATTTCGGAATTTGCAGGCAAAGAATTTGTTGTTCAGTAAAGACAATGACGCCGGAACAGACGACGAAAGTGAATTTAAAGAAGACGATGATAATTTTGAAGACATGAAAAGTCTAAAAAGTAACTGTAGTGTAAACCAAAAAACTGATGCAGCTGAAATAACTAATCGCAACATGTCTGAAAAAAACAAGATAACGGAACGCGCATACAGTCGAATCATGGCAGAGGGCAATAAAACGAATTTTAACTACAACTACAATGATACGATGGTTGCGCCTCGTTTTGCAATCAGTTTTCGTGATGTTGAAGAAAATATACGCATTTTCGACGGCACAAACACTATTGCAGTGGAAGTGTGGGTAGATGAATTCGAAGAACAAGCAGCGCTAATGTGTTGGAGTGACTTTCAGAAATTGTTTTTTGCAAAAAAGGCATTAAAAGGTATTGCAAAGTTATTTATTTTGAGTGAAAGAGGCTTGAGCACATGGATTTCACTCAAGAGAGCACTTTTGAGCGAATTTAAATCATGTGTAAGCAGCAAACAAATTCATGAGCTGCTAGTTCAAAGTAAACGCGAAAAAAACGAGTGTGTTTTTGTGTACTTTTATAGAGTAAAAGAAATAGCAACAGGTGGAAATATTGCAGACGACGCGCTAATACAATATTTAATTGACGGTATTGATGACAAAACGGTGCATAAAACAATTTTATATGTCGCAAAGAACATTAATGAATTCAAAGACAAACTAAAGTATTATGAAACAATGATTGAAAAGCAAAAATACAATGAAAGTGACAAATTCAAATGCAATAAATATTATGCAAAAGACACAGACTTACACTCTGTTCCTAGTGTAAAAAACCACAATAAAAAAGACGTAAAATGCTATAACTGTGGTGATAAAGGACATGTGTCCAATAATTGCCTGAATAGAGAGAAAGGTAGAAAGTGTTACAAATGTAATAAATTCGGACACATTTCAAGAGATTGCGAGCAAAATGAGAGTATTAATAAAAACCAAACAAATAAGCGCAGTTTGAATAAATACGTCGATATAACGAGCAAATAAGTTATTATTGAAAATAAAAAGTGTATAGCTCTATTCGATACCGGAAGCAAGTTCAATATTATTCGTGAAGACTTTTATCGTAATATTGGCAAACCAAAGCTAGAAAGTTGCACAATGTTTCTTATTGGTTTCGGTGGCGATCGCAGCGCTAATAAGATTAAACCAATTGGACATTTTAAGAAACAAATTTTGATTGATAACGACGCGTATCTACTTGATTTTTATGTAGTTCCGGTTCAGTGCATTGACATAAAAATGATTATAGGCGAAGAACTTTGTTTGTATGCGGAAATAATATTTAATCGTGAAGGTTTAAATGTGCGTAAAATGATATGCATAAGCGATGCGAACAATGAATTTAATATAATGAAAATTGATGCTGTAAATGACAATGACGTGTTCGATGTAGATGAAGCAGCAAGTGTATCCGCCAAACAAGAAGTGCGTGAATTAATAATGAACTATAAACCAATAAAAATAAAATCAACAAATATTGAGATGCGTATTGTGTTGAAAGACGAATCACCAATATTTTCGAGACCACGACGATTAGCATTTTCTGAAAAGAACATAGTGGACGACAAAATTGAAGAGTGGCTTGAAAACGATATTATTGAAGAATCTACATCCGAGTTTACAAGCCCAATAGTTCTTGTTAAAAAGCGCGACGGTTCAGCAAGACTATGTGTAGACTTTCGACGAATCAATAAGGTAATAGTAAAAGATCACTTTCCTTTACCGCTTAAAGACGATCAGCTAGATAGGCTGCAAGAGGCTAAGATTTTCAGCACCATCGACTTAAAAAACGGATTCTTTCATGTTCCAGTTGCTGAATCGAGTAGACAATATAAGTCTTTTATAACGCATAGTGGCCAATATCAATTTCGCAAGGTGCCGTTCGGATTTTCGAATTCTCCTGGGGTGTTCCAACGACATGTTAATGCGATATTTCGACACTTATCACGAAGAGGCATTGCTTTGCCATACGTCGATGACGTTATAATTCCAGCAAAAAACGAAGAAGAAGCAATACGAAATCTAAAAGAAGTTATTACAACCTGTAAAGAATACGGTTTGGAACTTAATTTAAATAAATGTAGCTTTCTAAAGACGCTAATTCAATTTTTGGGTCATATCATCGAAAATAAGAAGCTGTACCCATCAACAGAGAAAATAGAAGCAGTTGTTAAATTTAAAATGCCACAAACGTTGAAACAACTAGAGAGTTTCTTGGGGTGACAGGATATTTTAGAAAGTTTATACCAGTGATGTTCAACGGTTCCTTATGAGCGGGTAACATTATATCATTGGTTCATTTCAGAATTTCTGTACAACAACAATTGCTTGTTAATTTTTTGTTGCGTTTTTTGATTGGCTGTCTATTTTTCGTGAAGCCATTTTTGGAATAAAGTACACTTAGCATTTTTTCTTGGTTTACAATTTTTTTTTTATGTATCTTTTATTTGTTTTTTTTTTTTAGTTTTTACATATTTTATTTGTTTTTGGTTTTGAGCTTTTTTTTATTTGTTTTCTTTTTTTTTTGTTAATTTTTTGTTTTTTTTTTTTTGTATTTTAAAGATAGTTAATAGCCCCATTGTATTATTTACTAGCCTCTGACCGTTTTTATTCAACATTTATCAAAATTGAGTACTCAATTACATCTTCTATCTTTATTTCCATTTTTGATGTGGAGAGCAGAAGAAGGGCTTCTAAATGCTCATTTGATATTTTATTTCTCTGTTTAGATTTTATTAAATTTAAGTTCGAAAACGCGCATTCACAAATATATGTACTACTAAACATGGAGTACATTTTCAAAATTCCATTTCTTAATATGGGATATTTGCTTTTATCCACAAACCTCCAAAACTCGATTCCCATTAGTTCAGAATTCATTAATAACGAATCTGATTGCAAATCGCATAGTTCCATTTGGTAATATGGGTTTTGCTCGCTGATTTTACATGTCATTGGAGCATAAAAAAGGGGTATCATCGGCTGTATAATGTCAAAGTCCTTAAACCTGCTCTTAAAATTAATTTCTATATCTGCAATTTTGTCAATGAAAAACGAAAAATCGAAATTACTTAATTTTGCTTCAGACAAAAATTGCTTTAGGCAAGGAAAGTGATAAAGCTTGTCAATGCACATATCAGAAAGAAAAATTTTAATTTTATTTGTAAACGCATTCGCTGAATCTACCATTTCAAATATAATTTTGTTTTTTCCTTGCAACTTCAAACTCAACTGATTCAAATGGTTCGAAATGTCTGTCAAAAACGCCAAGTTAGCATTGGAATTGTGGGTTTCCATTTCTGCGAGAACTTTATCCATATTCTTCATATTCTCTTTTATAAACTGTGCAATTTCTGATTTATGCTCGAAAAAAATGCACATTTTCCCCTACTGAGCCATCTTATTTCAGTATATAAAAGTAAATCCTCATACGCATTATTACATTCATCTAAAAAAGTTTAAAATTTCGATGAGTCAACGCATTGTGGCCACCCCTTATTTCATTGACAACTTTCACCACTGTGTTCATTGTTTGTGCTATATTTCCCCATTTAGCACAAAGTGACTCCTGGTGGATTATGCAATGAAAGAAAGGAATATCGATGCCATTTTTCAAAAATTACCCAACTAGTCCATCTTTTTTTCCCAACATTGCTGGAGCTCCATCTGTGCACAAAGCCGTTAATTTTTCAAAACTACCGAATTTTTCAACTGTACTTTTGACAGAATTAAACACATCTACTCCCTTTGTATTTTTGAGAAGTTGTACCATTGCCAACGTTTCTTCACAGACATTGAAATCAATGTCTACAATACGTACTGCAATTAATAGTTGGCTTGTATCAGATATATCACATGACTCGTCTACAGCAATAGAAAAATAGGAGCAAGCTCTTAACTTTTCTTTGAAACTAAAGTTCAAGTAATCCTTAATGTGTTCAATTCTCCGTACGACTGTAGATCGCCACAAAGGAATTGCAGATACTTCGTCAGACATAGCTTCACCTCTCGTTCCATAACATTTCAGTATATCTTTACAAATATTTTTTATATAGATACCGTCGGTAAATGGTTTCAAATTTTTGGCGATACTTAAACTTACCAGGTATGACGCTTTAAGAGCGGCACTCTGCTCTTTCTCAATTGGCGGAATTACATGGGGCCCTTCCTCTTCAATGTATTTCAAAATTTCTTTGGTATCATAAAGAAAAAATCTTTCCTTTAATTCAGTTACCATTTTCTTCCAATCATCATCTGACATTCCAAGATATGTAGCTTTATGAGAATTAATGAAATGTCTCTCCAAATTATACTTCATGCACTTTATTTTCTCAAAACATACCATACATTGGGTTTCTCTTCTGAAATTTTCAGAAAATAAAAATTGGTATTCCCAATTTTTATTAAAAATAATGCTATTGTTAAACTCTCTTCATTTTTTTTTTAAATCATTTAAATATTATTTTTTGTTTTTAAATTATTTAAATATTATTTTTTGTTTTTAAATTATTTAAATATTATTTTTTGTTTTTAATTATATATGTATATATATATATATGTATATATAAATGTATATATAATGACTCACAATATTAATATTTAAATTTTAAGATAAAATTTTTTTTTCAGTGTTCGTTGTATTAGCACAAACTATTGAATAGCGATTGGATTACTTTGTTGCTGCTTTTTATACCATTCACAAGTAGAATGAAATGGTATATTGGGTTTGTCCAAAAGTTTGTAACACCTGTTTGTCACTGCAATAAATGATAGTTTTTCCCATGTGCAATTGACAGTAATGAATGAAAACTAAAATTAATCGATTAACAATTTTTTATTGTTTTATTACAATGCCATATTAATTTACTCTACCGATTGCTTTGAAAATACATATAATAAAAACCTCGCGCATGCAATAAAGTTGAGTGGTCAATTTGAAGCAATTAAGGTACGCAGGTAAATATTTTGCATTTATAATTTCTCATTATTTTATTACAATGTAATATAAATTTACCCTGCATTCGAAGGTTCGCAGGTAAATTTTTGACAAAAGGGATTTTTTTTAACAAGTTTACCTGTCCACTAACAACAAAAAATTTTATCAATGGTAATGGTATGTGAGCTTCGGTGCAACCGAAAGTTAACGTGTTTATTATCTCATTCTATTCTTACCTACTTACTTCTTTCTGCTTTGAGAATTTTCTTGTGTGCGAGGGCAGTTTTTTAAGTCAGTGGCATTTTTTGAATTTGTAGTGGTAACTTAAAAAAATATATATAAACGTGTTGAGATATTCGTCCATATAAATTGTTTGTGACATTTTTGAAGCAATGACATGAATGGCGCACTGAATTTAGAAAGTTGCAGCGAAAGATAATGGTCAGTTACTAAGTGGCAAAATCAATAGTCCATGACTTATCAAATAGCCCTCGTATTTAACACAGCGTATTGCGTATATTACTGAAACATTGTCTTTGTTTTTTGTCTCAATTGTCTCATATACGGCTGGTAAATTCGAATGCCAGCGGTATATGAGTGGGCATACAATAACAAATTGCTATGGCTAGCATAGGCGCTAAGCATCAGTGTTTTATGGTATATGGAGTTTGTTTGAAAGTTTGTAACGTGTGTGTGTGACTGTAATATATGATGTATGTGAATGGTATATGAGATTCGGTGCAACCGGAAGCCAACTTTTTTTCATCCTTTTTGATTTTTGAAAATTGTTGTTGCAAATGTCTGCAAGCATATTGGCTGGCATTCGAATTTACCAGCCGTATACCGCGGGTATTACAATAACAATGTGGGTATGGCTGGCATAGGCGCTGTGCATCACTGGTTTATACCAAACTATGCGGTTATTTCTAAATCATTGACAGATTTAACCAAGAACGGAGCAAAATTTAAAATAGGAGCAAAAGAAGAGGATGCAGTCAATATATTAAAAAAGTTGCTAACTGAGAACCCTGTATTAAATATTTACAACCAAACTTATGAAACTGAAGTTCATACTGACGCCTCGATAGACGGGTTTGGTGCGGTTTTAATGCAAAAATCGCCTGACGACAATCAAGTCCACCCGGTATACTTTATGAGTAAAAAGGCGAATGATGCTCAACGTAAATACATAAGCTACGAGTTGGAAATTCTAGCAGTAGTAGAAGCCTTGGTGAAGTTTAGGGTTTATCTTCTAGGTATTCCTTTTAAACTAATAACGGACTGTAACGCCTTTACGAAGACTTTAGAAAAGCAAAATCTGCGTACAAGAGTTGCACGCTGGGTGATGCTTCTTCAGGAGTATGACTATACAGTTGAACACCGGTCTGGTACTCGAATGAAGCACGTCGACGCGCTTAGTCGCTATCCAGTTTTAACTATATCTGAGGACAACATCAGTATTGGCATAAGGCATGCACAAGCTCATGACGAAAAATTAAAGGCAATCAAAGAAGTGATCAACGACGAAAAGAAGACATACAATGACTACTTTCTGAAGGCAGGTATACTTCACAAGTTGGTCAACGACGCTGAGTTGATAGTGATTCCCAAATCAATGCAGAAACAAATAATTAGCAATGCACATGACAGAGGTCATTTTGCAGCTAAGAAGACAAAGGAGTTGATTTGTAGAGAATATTACATATCTTGTCCTCAATATGCGAGGACAAGATTCAGGAATTCATTGATTGTTGCATTCCGTGTATTATGGGTAATCGCAAACGAGGCAAGCAGGAGGGTTATCTACATCCACTCCAGAAAGAAGATGTTCCATTGCACACCTACCATGTCGACTTTTTAGGTCCACTGGAATCAACGAGCAAAAACTACAAACACATTTTGGCTGTAATCGATTCATTTACCAAATTTTGCTGGCTATATCCGACAAAATCAACGACTACAAACGAGATCATTACGAAGTTGACTAATCAAAGTGATGTATTTGGAAACCCAACGTTCATCATTTCTGATAGAGGTTCTGCTTTTACCTCTCAAGATTTCGTGAAGTACTGCGATGAAGAAAAAATTAAATTAGTTAAGACAACGACGGGTCTACCACGAGTAAATGGGCAAGTTGAGAGACTAAACGCCGTTATTATTTCAGTACTTTCCAAGCTAAGCATCGACGACCCTACCAAATGGTATAAACATGTGAACAAAGTCCAGCAAGCAATTAACTCAACATTTTCGAGAAGCATTGACACTACTCCTTTTGAGTTAATGATTGGCGTTAAAATGAAAACCAATGAAGACCATCAGCTACGAGACATAATAAATAAAGAAATACTGGCTGTACTCAACGACGACCGTAATGATTTACGTGCAAAAGCTAAAGCACAAACCATTAAGGTACAAAATGAAAACAAGATGACCTATAATCTACGACGCAAGCAGGCAAGGCGATATGACGTTGACGACCTAGTTGCCATTAAACGTGCGCAGTTCGGCAGTGGTCTCAAATTGAAGCCAAAGTTTTTGGGTCCCTACCGAGTTGTGAAGGTAAAACACAACAACTCATATGACGTTCATAAAGTTGGTAACAGCGATGGACCAAAAACCACAACAACATGTGCTGAGTATATGAAGGCATGGTCTATCAATGTAAATGATGATGACGTCGGGCCGAACGCTTAGTCAGAATGGCCGAATGTGGGTGTGCATGTACATACTGCGCACAGCAACAAAGATCCCTAGACAACGACGCACAATAAAGACGCATAACAACGACGATTACAACAACAACGACTAAACAAAGAAACTACAGCAACGGCGACGAGGTGGCGACGACTACAACAACAATGATGCGATAACGGCGATCGCAACGAGGAATCGACAACGACGATGAGGTGTGAGGAGAAGGATGTCTCCAAACTGCAGCAGCAGCACAATGCTACGACGAGCAGCGTGCAAACGACGGCGGCAGTTGTTGTTGAAGAGTTTAACAAGAAAGACGGTAACGACGGATAATTAAACCAAAACGACGCAAAACATAACGACGCGAATACGAAATAAACAACATTAAAACTATTTCTTACATTTTCATATTTAACTTCATATATAAATTGATTATATATATATATAAATTGTATATATATAAATTGATGCAAAAACGTAGGTTTTGAAGCATCTCTGCATATAACACCCAATTTTTTTTCGATATTTCACATATTGACTGCTTCGATTATCTGTAAGCTTTAATTTAAGCTTTCTCTTCAACAGACAGCGTTTTTCCCTTAACCATATTAATTTCAAGTTTGAGCAGTGGTGGATTGGGATGGTAAAATGCTCCCAGAATGGAATGGGCATGAATGGGTGGAACGTTTGCCGATTGTTATTACTGAAGGCGAACCACTTCTGGGAATACCAAAAATCACTGATTCTACTGGAGTAGAAACGTCTTACGCACCTTTTAAGCTGCGGACTTAATGAGACATTCAAATTCTGGCAGCTGGTTTTGATACAACTGCATCCAATTCGGGAAGATTAAATGGGGCTGCAGTTTTGGTATTAGACCGCAGCCTGTAATAACTTCCGTGTTGGCATCACATTAGCGAAATATTTTTGTGTGCTGCATTCGATTCAGTTGCTGGAGCTACATCATGCATAAATATTCCCCTATTTGTACGGTTTAAAGATTCTTGGCACAAGATAGAGCAGGATAAGTTCAAGTTTGATGTGACAAATAGTTATGTAGATAAAAATTTAAATGATAAACAGAACGAAATAATTGATTTCTGTCAAGCTAAATTGATGAGAGACCATGCGCGTACTGATTATGTTGAACTATTGGAATTAACCTTACTTTTTTTGGGATTGATTCCTGAAGGACATCATTTTCGATTGCCTGGGCCAATGCATCATGCGCGCTGGATATCTAAGGCGATTTACACTTTACAAATACATTTGTTTCGAGAAGAATTTTAATTGTCCAAACAAGAAAAAATATTTGCTCGAACTATCCATTTTTATTGAGCGTTCTTATGTACAGCTTTGGTTTCGGGCACCAATTGCTGTTGAATCTCCAAATAACGATTGCTATCTTCAACTACCAGAAAGTGGATGAAAAAATTTCAGACGCGGAATTTAAAAAAAACTGGCAATCATTTGTGCTATTTGGCTGATGAAAACATCGCACTTGCGTTATTTGACGATAACGTTTCCTACGTTGAGAAGCGAAAAATGCTGCTGCACTTATTGGCATCTGACATTGATGAGGACAACGTCGACCATTCTGTTACTCGCTTAAAATTGAAAGAAAGTGATTTGCTAATGTTTGCTACAAAGCAATAAGCTGAATTCTCTGTCCAATTTTTCAATCGCTTCAACATTTCAAGAGCGTTTGTGATTCAAAATCGTTCTAAATGGCATAATATTGAAGATTTTCTGAATGGTGTAAAAATTATAAATACGGCAGAGCGAGGTGTTAAGCTCATGCAAGATTAGAAAAAGAAACTGACAACCAAAGAGCATGAATTTAAAAATTTATTGCAATTCGTTAAGTAATATACCAGCCAATTCCCGTTTAATACTAAAAAGTCTCTAAAAAACTGACTCTGTATGCACGTATATTTAATATTGGATATCATATTTGTTTATATTCAATAAATTTAATTTCAGTGATAAACATTACCTTTATTTTGTATAACCCAAATATTTCTATAGAAAACGTATTACTAATAATCGTTTTAGCTTAAGGCGCCAACTTTAAACATTGTATTGTATGTATGATCAAACATTTTTAAATCCTGAAACTTTTAGTTACCGCATTCTTTTGGCTCCATCCAAAAAATTATAACTATACATTATAGCTATACATTTCTTTAAAAATGCGGAAAAACCAATTCTGACATACATGTTTACTTTTTAGAACAGGAGTATTAAGGGATATATAAAAAAGGTATAATTGAAGAAAAATACACGGAATTTCGTTCAAGATTTTCATTTGCTGAATTCAAAAGAGCTTCTGCTGTCAAAATTTTTTGGGAAGGTGGAAGTTGTAAGCTCGTTCGAGCTGCTAGTCGTTTCAAATTTTCACCAATTTCGTCACAAGGCCCTTTCCCATGTGATGTTTCATGGTAGTGCCATTCAGTATCCACTATTAATTCTTTTGTATGATTCATCAAATTAGCAAAATAAAATCGATTTTTATAATGTTCTGCTGCTCCTTCAGTAAAATATTTTTTTTTATCAATAAATTTTGCTCCTTTAAATGTGTTATAAGAATTTTTTGGAATACATGCTACAGTATTATGTGTGATATCATCGGAAAGGGCAACCATACTATTATGTTCAATTTTCTGATTTTTAACATAATAGTTACATAGGTGTTTGAATGGAAACTTTATTGTTGTTCCAATGGAATGACTGAGCAGTATTTTGAGTTACTTATGCGTAGTTCTCTGCAAAATCACTTAAAAATAACAATTATCCTTCTGTTAATGTTTCATTTAGGTGCACTAAATATCTTGCTTGCTGTCTAGCAATAAAATCGTGATTCTTTAAAACTGTCAATTTCTCACACAATGTTTCAACAAATTTACAACTATCCTGAACTTGAGATATCAATGTACTATCCTGAACTTGAGATATCAATGTTGAACGGTCTGTGCTTTCCCAAATTTGAAATTCAATTTTATCAACTCCGTTCGACTCGAAAATCTCATTCAAATGATCTTTTATAATATCAATATTAATTTTGAATTCATTACATTCTCCAGACTGACTATGAGGTTTCCAATTTTCTCAACCCATGATTTTTTAAACAATCTTGATAAGATGAGTTTTAAAGCCTTGATTCAGTCAAGGAAAGTATAGATGCTCCGTCATTCATTAAATTCACATTTTCGTGGTAAGTACATACACATACCGAATGCGTTCCTTTTGAGATGGCAATAACACAGTGTTTCGGACGCAATCGAGCAAAAGTAGAAAATCCAATCTTACAATCCGGTTTTTCTGATTTAAAAGAGGAAAAAACCTCCGAAATTAATAATTACACAAAACTAAAATCTTCTGTACATGAACATGCTTTAGATTTGATTGCTTCACAGAAACAAAATCTTTTTTACTTGGCAAGAGACTATTGTGTCATTTTCATAAAAGTTAATAACCAAAATTTTGGTTTTTTCACGTAATGAATTTCCATTAATTTTTTCGATTATTCTCCTCTTGCTTGTTTGAAGAGTTATTTGAACATCGAAATATCTTTCCTACTTTTCTTTCCACAATGAATCGGTTACAAATGTTATTAATTCATACTTCTCAGATCTACTAGTCTGCGGATGAATAAGTTTATCTTTCAGTTTTTCAATAATTTCCAACAAATTATCAGAAGCATTAAAGTCATCAATAGATTTATTATTTTTAGCAAAAAAAAATAGTCTGAAACAAATTTGTTCTCAGACTCAAATTCGTTCCCAGACTTGGGTTCAGATTTAGTTTTAGCTTCTGTCGAAGCTTACGACAGTTGTTACACAAATACAAAATGTAAAAGACATCTCTGCATACCTGGTCATTCCAACGCGTACCCGGTCGTCCTCTATTTCGGCGTCAAGTTTGGGCCCCCCATTTAAACTATGCGTAATGGAGCTCTTTCGTCCATTCGAATGAGGTGACCAGCCCAGTGCAGCCGCTGGAATTTTATGCGCTGGACTATGTCAACCTCATGGAATTGCTCGTAGAGCTCGCGATTCATACGGGACTCAAATTCGTCGCCGACTCTAATAGGACCAAAACTCCTGCGGACAATCTTCCTCTTAAAGACTTCCAACGCTGTTTCAACTGACTCAATCACGACCCATGCCTCTGCGCTAAACAATAGGACCGGGAGTATGAGCGTCTTTTAAAATTTCGTCTTTCGAGACAGCTTTACTTCTAACTTTCTTGGTCAGCCCAAAAAAGCATCTGTTTGCAAGCGTGATTCTTCGCCTGATCTCCTAGCTGACGTTGTTCATTCAGACCCATGAGCAGAGACTGTTTTTCAATCTCTGAGAACGCCTTGCTGACTCGCCGTTCCTGCGTACCGATGATACAGATGTTATCGGCGTAGGCCAGCAGCATCACTTCCTTTTGGAAGATCGAGCCCAAAATACTCTGTATGTACGGGCACTAGCTTAGAATGTATTCCATCAGAAGATTGAAAAAGTCGAACGATAGCGCATCGCCCGGCCTGAAACCTCTCTTTGCGTGTGAGATAGCGTCGTCATGCAAAGACGAACTATCTTTGCCGGGATAGCTAGTGCAGACAAGGCGTCGAATAACTTCGATCGCCATATAAGTGGTGTGTGTCTTTGTTAAACTCACGGGTCTTTTCCAAGATTTGGCGTAATGTGAATATTTGGTCACTGGTCGTAATTTTTTGTCTGAAATCCATACTGATATCGTCCTATCAGTGAATCCGTATATGGCTTCAGCCTATTCCACAATACGCGCGCCACTATCTTATATCCGATGGAAAGAAGACTTCATCCGCAGTTGTTGGCGGAAACAGCGGGGTCTCCTTTCTCAAAGATAGAACAGAGAACACTGAGCTTTTTAATAATATCGGAGTCGACCTTGTCATAGTACTCTACAGTAGTGCCATCATTAACTGGTGGTTCCGGTGGTCCGGTTGTTCGCTTCATCGCTTCCAAGTAGGTTAGAAAAATTACTCTTTCATAATCTCAGTGATTTCTGTTCATCCGTAACCAGATTTCCACATTCATCCTTACAGAAAGTTACTTCGTTTCTGTTACATAACATTACAACATCCTCAAACTCCTGCCTTTCTTGCTCCTTTTTCTTGTGTCTGAAAAGGCGTTTCTCCTGTATTCGTTTCTCTCGATATCGCACTCGAACCGTCAGCGTTGCTCCCAACAGCAGAGTTCGCTGATAGGAAGCGTTCTTCTCTGCCGTACCACTGAAACACTGCTCATCGTACCAAGAATTAGTGACAGGCTTTATGGAGCTGCGAAACGTTTCCACTGCTTATATCTTGAGAAGACGGAGAGGTTTCCCGGAGAACGCTACGGCGGTCTGTTCTGATTGCAGCTTGCCGACGTCTAGCTTCCGTTGCATGTTGGGACGTGCGGCTTGCACTACGCTGAGCCTAGAGCGTACCTTGGCTACGACAAGATAGTGGTACGAGTCAATGTTGGGACCACGTAACAATGACAAGTCCAACACGCTCGATGCGTGCCTTCCGTCAATCAGAACATGATCATTTTGGTTGAGTGTAATTTGATCTGGACTCAGCCATGTAGCCTTGTGGATTTTCAGGAGTTGAAATATGTTACTACTAACAACCATGTTCCGGCCCGGGACGAAATCGATTATCCTCTCTCTATTATTGGTGGTATTGTCGTGAATTCAAAATTTTCCGATGGTTGGGCCAAAGATTGCTTCCTTTTCAATCTTGGCATTAAAATCGTCAAGCACGATTTTGACATCGTGTTTGGGACAGCGCTCGTACAGACATTCCAAGCGCTCATAGAACTCGTCTTTAGCAACGTCGTCTTTCTCTTCCGTCGGAGCGTGCGCCCAAATTAGGCTTATGTTAAAATATTTAGCCTTGATGCGTAGCGCGGCTAGGCGCTCGTCAACAGGCGTGAACCTGGAGACGAGGCCACGTAGTTCCCTACTCAGCACTAAACCACATCGAAATTCGTGCTTACTCGCATGACAGCTGTAGAAGATGTCACAGGATGCTTTTTTTGGAGCAACCCTTTCCTATCCATTGGATTTCTTGGATTGCAGTGATATCAGCCTTGCATCTTTCGAGGACATCAACCGGCTAGAAGTTTGAACCATCCCAATTAAGGGTGCGGACATTCCAGGTGCATATCCGTAATTCTTGGTCCTTATATCGTTTGCGGGGGTCGTCATCGTAGGGTTCGTTCCGAGGCTTCTTTATTGTTTTTTATTGGAAACTAATATTTTACGGTGGCGGGTCCCAAGCCCAGCGCACCAATCCTTAACTAAGGGGGGTTTTTCGCCTTCTTACAATGTGAACTTGAGCAAACGAATCCCATTCTCCCTCCAATCTCCAATTGAATATAACAAAAACAAAAATTATAAAAGCTACTTCCTGTGGAAAAATCTAACCGTGTAATAATCCTTAAAAGTGTTGCGCTTTATCAAGGCACTATACTTATATGTGTGAAATTATTATTTTTTATTTTAGTTTTCACATATACTACAAGATATAAAATTGCCAAAAAGAAATGGAGAACTTTTTTGTTGGTGGCATTTTTTTCAGAGACTAACTTGTATGTGTGCATGCTACATACTCACATGCCTATACAAGTTTGGCATAGATTTTAGAACATTTTGCTATTATACTCTTGAAATTTATTCTCAAATGTCTTGCAACTTTTTTTAAATCTGAAAGGGTTATTTAAGGTTTATTTCATAGATTTATTTTCATCATTCCACATATCGATCCCTTTTTTCCATCGTATATCGAATATGTCATTTTTTACGGAATTGACGAGATGCACTTTGTCGTATATGCCATACCCCTTTTTTTGATTAGCAAAATTATCTTATGGGCCACTCAAAATTATTCCTCTACACTCACTGTGATGATTTATTACCATACAAAACAAAATTTTTACATAAAATGTGAATAAGAATAAGCACATTAATATTTTCACTCGAAAATATGCGTACTATAATTTTAGCGTATATGAAAATGGTTCCAGAAATGGCTACTGTTTTTTATAAGGCGGGCAAGACGGTAAACGAGAATGCAATGAAATATCTTCGCTCCTCTATAAATATCTTAATATTGTAGATGAAAAAGCATCAGTTGACGAAATAAACCTATATTGCTACAGTTGCTCTGGCCAAAATCGCAACGAAGCTGTTCAAGCAATGTTAGAACATTTTTTAAAAAGTCACACAATGATGCCCGTAGATTCGGTACATGGTACAATTGAATCATTTGTACGCAATCGAACCATTTGTGCTCCAACCCATCAGGATACTGTGTGGAGATGAATCCTAAAGATTTTCAAAATTTGAAGAAATTGACAGAGTTGTCAGAAGTAACTTTATTAATTTTTCTAAAATATGGATATTTTGATAGTTCTAACATTCAAACCATAAATGAACTTAACTTTAATTGTAGTCCTAAAATATTATATAAAAACCCATTATGCATTTTAATGACCTTAAAAATCTATGCATTAAAATAAGTATTCCAAATAAATATCATTTGGAGGTACCTAAATTTAAAAACATTCAATATATATATGTACATAAAAGATGTTTTAAATGAATCCGATGAAGAATAAGTCATTAATTTAAAATTGTCACTACTAACTCATGAAATAAAAAAAATTGCTATATTAACCTAAAATCATATAAATAACTTTCTCTTATAAGTTAAAATCAACCTTTTATTCGCATTTTATCAATTTTACTGTTTATTGTATGTGCCAAAGCTAATCACCACATTCTCAAAAACTTGCACGCGCATATATCGTATGAGCCATAAAATGGCAATATTTAGATAAATAGGCAAAATTCATCATTAAATATAAGCTGGTATATTCCGTTGGTTGACTATTGTTGTAAATAAGAAATTTAGAAGCAATGTCCCAAGCCAAATTGAAAGAAACCAGAAAAAAAGCTCTGCTGTAAATTTTGTTTTTGTAACATACGATTCGCCAAACGTCAATCATCAATGCGACTTCGGACTTAATGAGTATTACCACAGAAGAGGTAAATAAAAACTTTGAAGAGATTACCAAAGAAATGAATAAGATGGAAAACACAATGAAAGAGCACTTTTTTGTCTACAAAGAGGCCATAAAATTCTTCATGCTGATCAACCAGGTACGGAGCTGGGTTGAGGAAGCGGAAAACCTTCAACCAGCTGCCATTGCATTTGTAACAAATATAAATTAAGGAAAGCTTCATCTCTCTCATCGAACCAAACAAAATTTAGGGCGAGCTGGACAAAATCCATCAAAAGTTAAAGAGGAACCAAGTAGTGTATAAATTAATGAAATAACAAGCAATATTCAAAGACAACGTGCTAACCATCAATGCAAGGCTGCTCATATATATAAATCAACATGCGAATCTTTTCAATACCATTCTGGTACCGCTACAACCCAATGGAAAAAGGGTGATTCCATAAATTAAAACTGAGTTTCTTATTTACAACACAGAGATGAACGCATATCATCCAATGACAGAGACTGAAATAAGTCGCTGTCGTCTTAAAGATGAGGAGACTTGGCTGTGTGAAGGTAACTGGGCTTGGAAAGATGCAGATGACAATAGCTGTGAAATATCACCCCTTAAGCCAAGTAACAAGCAATCATTCAACGTGATCGAATATACACAGGATACTTTTTTCAAAAGACTGAATGGAAGTAATCGATGGCTGTTCAAACTATTTCTGAACATATCAGCTCATATTACATGCGGACACTACCAGGAAGTCATAGAATTGACAAGGCATGGCATAATGGATTTACCTGTTGGATGCTCAATAAGGATAGCTGAAACCACTATTATAACACCACAAGAAATTACATCGACAAATGCTTCAAGGTTCTCACCACATTTCTTAAAGGTATTAGACCAAAACAATTCATGGGTCCCGACACCAATTCACCACCTCGTAATTAATAATTCAGTGGAATTACAACGTATACAAAACTGCATAAAGGATTTACAAAGTAAAAGGATACATATTGAGGATTTGGTGTTTCACACAATGAATGGACACATATCACTAGCTTTGGTGATAATTACAATTGCAGGCATTATCCTTTACCTTAGGAAGAAGAGAACTCAGAAGCAGCAATTTCTTTTAGAATATTTGGTTTTTGCAGTTGTTTTTTTAAAGACAGTTTTCTTTCACGATTTTATACTTTTTGAACTTTGTCAATATCGTTGATAAGATATATATGTGATATATATATGTTATTTTTAAAAATTTTTTAAGTCTCCAAATTTTTCTATTCAATTAGTCAATTTATTCTGAGTTATTATTGTTTATTATTATTATTTATTATTATTTTACTTCATTCACAAATTCTTACGTTTATACAGATAAAATAAATACTTTGTTATGAAAATAGTCCTTAGTCTCTAGATTCATGTAATAATGCGCTTTTTCATATTAAATGAAATATCTTTAAAAAATGAAAAAAAAAAAAATGGCAATATCTATAAAAATAAACAAAATTCATCATTAAATATTAGCTGATATATTAGGTTGGTTGACTATTGTTCTACATATGAAATATAGAAACAATATCCCAAGCCAAATTGGAAGAAACCTGAAAAATCGCTCTCCTGTTAAATTTTATTTTTGTTACATACGATAATTTCGCAAAAAGGGTTCGATATGCTGCCTAGACACTTTTTGTAGATAATTATGTGTTCTGCAAAGCACATTTTTTGATTATATCATCCATAGTTTTCGCAGCGCACGAGTTATCAGTCGAGTCGTCGTAGTGGGGAGAACTTCGTAGTTTAATTTGTAGTTAAATTTCCTCGTTCTTATTATTTGAGTTATTAGTGAATTAAAATATTAGAATTCCTTTTTTTAGTATTAAATTGTAGAATTTAAATTTCTTCACAGATTTACATAATATTCAATTCTTTCACGATCGAGTGCATACCTTCAGAAGTCACAAGAGACTGAAGTTATGCCAGAAAAATTATTCTTAAAATATCTTGCAGCGAATTTGAATTTGTTTACTTAAGCACAATGTGTCGCAATGGTTTTTATGCTTATTCTAACAAATATTTATTTTGACAAATATGCTAACTCTAGCTTAATTTTATGCCGTCGTCGCTCGTTTTCATTAAGTGGGTGCTGGTCGTTGGACGGCGAACAATATTTAATGCGATCGGATTTCCGCATCAAGCATTGTTCGATTGTCAGTGGTGGCGATTAAGTTGCGAGGGGGTTTAGCGGGTGCCGTATTGCTTGTAAATACGGTAACTCCTCCCTTCCTAGTGTGAAGTGCCGGCCAGAATGAGGGAGTGGCGAATGATATGGTGGTTGGTGCTGAAGTATCAGGAATATATGTCGTCTTCTTTTTCCTGCTTTTTACTGCCACTGCTAATATTATTAAGAAGGTTATTATTAGCGAGTATACTCCGATGCCGTGTTGCAATGTGAGGTTTTTAAACTGTTGGAATTCTATCAGGCCTGCATGTGTGAAATTTGTGGT
Source organism: Leucophenga maculata (assembly GCA_035044805.1). Taxonomy (NCBI): domain Eukaryota; kingdom Metazoa; phylum Arthropoda; class Insecta; order Diptera; family Drosophilidae; genus Leucophenga; species Leucophenga maculata. The sequence continues at coordinate 25,832 of JAWNNP010000469.1, forward strand.
AGGGTGACCTGGTAGTGTTTCTCAATGGTCAGGTTTGTGTCATCGAATGGTAGGTTGCGAATGTAGACAGTGCAATTTTCATAATTGATTAATGCCGATCCATTCACTATAATTTGGTCCCCGCAGTTAGATTCAATGAGGAGATTTCGTTTATTGGAATTGGAATGATGTGAGAAAAATAAAAATTTCTGGGTTAAATAACGGAATGCGAAAATTACAAATAATCTTGTTAGCCTTCTGCAATGCATGTAGTTGCACGTGCTTATAAGCTTGTTCTTCGACAAAATTATAATGTTTTGTTCATGTAATATTTTGATAACTTTCGTAATTTCCCCCTTATTCAAAAGGAACTTAGGTGTAATGTCTAACTTCGGTAATATCATGCTTTCTCCGATATTGTTTAGTTGGTTGAAGATAACATCAATATTATAACCAATTTTGTCAATATGAATTAGCATTTGGAGGTTTACGTTTTCCTCGTTTAACTCTTTGTTGATATAGTTCTGTGTCGTTTCTAAAAAATTATTAATAAGTTCTTGCTCTTTTGTAATATAATCGGTAACTGTTTGCTCTTTACTACTGATGCGAGTTAATTCAATGTTGATTTGTTCTGCATCAGTAGCATCCATGTTACCGGTTATGAACTTGACAATACTACCTAAGCCGTTTACCAGGCCTCTTTTCGGTCTAAAGAGTGGTATAAAACTACTAATCCTCGATTCTAGCTGGTTTAATTTTTCATCCCGTGTTTTAATTAGGACTGCTGGAGTTGTGTCGCTGCTCGAACGTAGGGATAGGATACTTTTCCTAAATTGGTCTGCACAACTCTAGAAGTCGTCTAGGTCAATCACGTGTAGTAGGAAAATGATCCTCGAAATTCCTGGGTCAATTTTAACCAAAGGTTGTCCGTGTCCAATGTTTTCCATCTTGATGGTTTGTAAGTCCAAGTGGTAAAGTCTGAAATGATTAAGTCCGTTCAGTATCATTGAAAACTTTTGACCGTATTTAGCTTTTGTGGATTTTCTGTCCACTCGAAGAGATAAAAGAAATACCCTTGTCCTCTTGCACCTTGTGTTTCGGGAACCGGGGAGTAGTCTTATTTCTTATATTTTCTTTTCTAAATACAGTGTCATTTGTCTCAAGCTGAGTTGGTGAAGTTTAGAAGCATTCTGCTTCTCGATTCTGTCCAAAGTCGTTTGTGTCAAGGTTCCTTTAATCTGAGTAAAATGACCCTCCGAAAATCGTTCAGCTTTTGTAAATATTCGTGTTCGTCACTGAATTTTACGGTTTGGTCGAAATTATGTGTTCTACCGCTGAACAGTTCGAAGGGAGAGTGTTTGGTGGTAGAATGGATAGAATTGTTATGCGTTATAAGAGTTTCAGCAAAGATCTCGTCATGGTCAATAGAAAGTTTAAGTTGTTTCTTTTTGTGCAGAATTACTCTATATGTTTCCGTTAAGGAAGAATGGAGTCTCTCAACTGGAGCATTACTCGAGGATTGCTGGAATGAAGTAAAGTGCACAACAATATTATATTGTTTGCAGAAGTCTTTAAAAATATTCGAGGAAAATTCTGCTTCTTAGTCGCAAACGATCTGTTTGGGAACAACGTGAGCTGAAATGAACTGTGCAAGAGACTTAATGACGTTAAGTGAGTCTCTGGCTGGTATAGTATATCCCGCTGCGAATTTTGAGAATTTATCAATAATGGTCAGAACATATTTTCCTTTGTTAAAATAAAGGTCGATATGTATGATATCGAGTGGTTTCGATGGTGTGGGTGGGATCTGAAAAACAAGATTCTGTGGGTGGCGATCGTATTTCAATAATAAACACGTATCACAACTTCCTATTGTTTGTGTGATTCTATGACGCATGTTTGGAAAATAGATTTGTCTCTTTAAATGTAAAAAGGTTTCATCTATTCCTCTATGGTTATTGTTAATATGGTACTGTCTTATTGCAGACTCTTGTTCATCCTAGTTTTTTAGATCTGGAAGCAGTAACATGCAACGGTACACTTTATATAAAGAGCTTTGTGAAAAATAGAGAGAGTATGATTCCTGTACTATGTGAAAAATCGTATCCGATGTGAATATTGCACAGGGATTATTAGTTTTCAAGACGCTCCTCAATATATTCGTAATAGTACGGACATCAAAATTGTTCGCAAAAAGGGTACGTCTCAATTTGTTCCTAAACGATGGTTTTTCCGATATACCTATATAATTGCTAATATTTTCGTCCGCGGAATGGACTGTATCGCCGTAGGTACCTTGCTGTGACAGATTGTCGATAATATTTACATCAATTGACACTTTACTAAGTTCATCGGCATTAGTATTTTGGGTGCCCTTCTTGTAATAAATCGTATAATCGAATTCAGCAAGTTTTAACCTCCAACGGACTAATTTAGAGCTTGGTTCTTTAATGCTTATGAGCCAGGTTAATGGTTGGTGATCTGTGACGATTGTGAATTTGTTACCGAAAAGGTAAGGCCTGAAGTGTTTTGTGGCCCAAATTATTGCTAGCATTTCTTTTTCGATAGTAGAATAATTTACTTCTGTATCGAAAAGAGTTCTACTAGCGTAACGAATTGTTCTGTCGTTGCCGATGGTACCCTGGGAAAGGATTGCACCTAGTGCGAAATTGCTAGCGTCTGTTGTAAGAATAAATGGTTTGTTAAAGTCAGGATATTGTAATATAGGATCGTTACAAAGCAATGACTTACAAAATTCAAATGTCTTTATATATTCGTCATCAGTTTGTACTTTACAGATTCCTTTTAATTGCCTGGTAAGTGGCTTGGTTATTTTTGCGAAGTCTTTAATGAACTTCCTGTAGTAATGGTTACTGGTTTGTTAAGATCAATTTGGTGTTGCTCAGGCACAAATGATGGGTTCAGAAAAGAGTTTGTTGCGCCGGTATCAAGAAGAAATTTCAACGGGCGGCCAAATAGGGAATTTATTAAGATGAAAGGTAAAATTGAGCCTAGCTGACGCTTGTTTATGTAGCCGGTTGATTTTGTAAGGCTGGTATTTGAAAATTTGAGGGCTCTTCAATGTTGCAGAGTTCAACTGATTGTTCCTCTTGCTCAGTAGCTTCGGTAATATTGTTCAGTTGTCTCTGAGATTGGAATTTTTGTGAGGTATTACCTGACGCACCAGATTTGAAGTAAGATTGCCCACTTCTGTTATGGGAAAATGTTAGCGACGTAATACCCACCGGATTTGAAATAAGGTTGTCCACCCCTGTTGTCAGGACGCTCTAGTTTTGGTGGCATTATTGCCAGGGGGTGGTGGTTGAACCATTGTAAGGAGTGCCACGGCTGCCTTGTTGTTGTGGCCTCTGCAAATCAGATTTTTGTTTTTCCGCCCTTTCCTGGAAATACAGCTCCCTTTCGTTAGAGCCGTATTGCCAAGCCTTTTCTAGGCTTGGAAATCTCATTGACCTGACCGCTAGTCCCAACTGACCGTTAATGCCTTGAAAGAACGCGTTGAGACAAGCTTCCGAATATAATTCTTTCTTTGCTTTTATTACCGCATACTCAGCGCCGCTCCTATTTGTCACGTTGAAAAGTGAAGACTTAGTCTTGACCACTTCTTCATACAACGCATTAATGGGAAGGTTCTTGTGGGACAAGGCGTACAAGTCGCCAAGTAAGGTTGTTTCACTTTTCCCACTAGAAAAGTGTAAAATCAAGTGTTCCTTAATATCGTTCCACTAAAAACCTATGTTAGCCTCATACAGTACCTCGTTTGCCCGGCCTATAATTTTGTTTCTAATATGTCGAAAGTACATTTGTCCATTGGGAGTACGGTCTGTGCCCCTAATGAGCAAAAGTACTTCCTCGACGTTTATTATAAACTCATTCAGAAATGCTGGGTTACCGTCGAAGGTAGGTAAATGTTTGATAGGGTTTGGGATACGTAAAGATTGAAAAAAGGGTCGAAATTTGATAATGGTGCTACCCCAGCAAGTGGTGTATTGGGCCCTGCAGTATTATTTTGGTCCGTCATATTTTGCCTATTCTGTGAAGTTTTTCCCTTATGAGCACGTATTTCCTCAAGATGTCGAGGGCTAAATTGGTTCAAGCCGATAAGTTTGGGCTTGTTCCTAGTGAACATTAATGTTATTTGTAAGAAAATATAAAATAT
>JAWNNP010000471.1:0-171597 GCA_035044805.1 Leucophenga maculata
GACCCGGTAGAGTCTAGGTCCTGTATGAACCGCGAGCTATTCGATGAGGTTGACATAGTTCAGCGCATAAAATTCCAGCGGCTGCACTGGGCTGGGCACCTCATTCGAATGGACGAAGGAGCTCCAGCACGCATGGTTTACATGGGGGGCCCAAACTTGATTGGTGGACGCCGACATAGAGGACGACCGGGCACTCGATGGAATGACCAGGTATGGAGAGATCTCTCCGTACTTGGCATTCAGAACGACTGGCGCCAGCGCGCACAGGATTATGGAGGCGGCCATGACCGGCAGACAGTTGACGGCCATTTAAGTAAGTAAGTAAGTACTTCTCACTCAAGCCTACCGACTCTCCAAGAAGTTATACTGCGGATCTTCAAAGATCTTCGAGCGTATTATTAAATTAAGATAGATAGAAGATACATTGATGGAAAAAAATAGTATTCTTTCGTCAACACAATACGGTTCTAGGACTAATTTTTGCTGTTTTCACACTCCAAGCAAACTAAAGAGTTACCAAAAAAATGGACTGACATGCAAAAAAAATCTATAGGCTTGGTCACTTTGGAAGTGCAAGCAAAACGGTGTAAGATATAAACTTAAATATTCTGGTTTTCAAGTTTGGCGCGTCTACTTTGAGCAAAGAAAGAATGTTTATAAGTGGTACAAACACTTCACAGAAGACTCAGCACGTTGATTCATTATTTACTTTTAGAGAAGTTGCTGAGAAGTTTTTAAATGAGATGACGTCAGCGAGGATTCAAATTTGTTCAAAAGATTTATAACATTCCAATGAAAATTGCCAGCGGAACCAAAAACGGGGACGACATTGCATACTATTAGGGATAACTTTATATAAGGCTAAGAGAGCTAAGCATATATTTTTTTTTTTTTTGCTGCATTTTAGTAATTTGTAGAGCAGTGCATACTTTAATGGCTGCGTTTAAAAATTTCTGCATATAGTTGCAGAGTAAAATAAAACAAAAATAAACATGCAACATTAAAATTGGTAACACATAGCCGCACATAAATACCGTACAAACAAAGTGTATACGCTACATATTTATATTAAATAAACCACAATTGTCTGTCTGTCTGTCTGTCTGTCAGTCTCTGCAAGCATTTTCGCTGGTCCATTCAACCGAAATGCAAACGAATCGATATGCAAATTTTGTTAATAATTGAGGTTTGCATGTAATAATAAAAATGCAATAAATATCCTTTAATATATGTGCATGTGTGTGACTGTATTCGTATGTGTGTGTGTGTGTGTGTTTGTGTATTGAATATATAAATGCACAGCAATGGGCTTAAGCGCTGCTAAGTATGCAATGCTTTATAGTATTTAGCGAAAAATATTTACATTTGCAGAGCTTTTCACGCCATTTTTCTATTCTTCATAATTAAACATCAGCGTGTTTCATTTTAATTATCTGCAAAGTTGAGACAGTTGCTTGTCCCAATTTCGAGAATGTAATTACTTTGCTTAAGTAGTGCACAAACGACAGATAGATAGACTGACTGACTGACAGACGGACAGACAGACGGACAGGCAGCCACAGCGAATCGTCGCCTTGAATTGCGACGACACTAAGAACGAGTATGTGTTTTGCCATTAATTCATTTCGCGTATCAAAAGTTTCCATGGTTTCGCCAACAGAAAAAAATTTCTCATAAATTTTTGCACCGCTTGAATTAAGCTTTTATTATTCCATTTAAATGCACGCGAATTCAATTGCAATGCATAGTTAGGAGGAGGGCTGGTAGGCAGGCAGGCAGGCAGGCAGCTCGGCAGGTGGTGGGTAGACACTTTTGAGTGTTTATTAGTGCAGCAACTCTTTGACAAATTAAGCACACACCATGCGACTTAAGATTTTTGCTGCATGCTGTGGCTTTCAATATGCATATTTTTCTGTTTTTTATTTTTTTTTTATTTTACTTTTACGCGTTTCTGTATAAAATAATTTTTCGTCGGAAGCTGTTTAAATTAAATTTAATTTTAATATGACTGAATTTCTAAGAAAAGGCATCAAGTGCACTCGACTTTGAGTTATCCTAGACCACAAATCAAATCATTTATTTGTTTGTGACATACAATCCTAAGTTGAGCCGTGTGTGTGACTCTGTTGTCATTCGCATGAATACATAAAATTTGACGTTTCATGCTAAACTAAACCACAACAGAAGTTTTTTGTTCTAACAAAACCACAATAAGTATGACAGCTTTGAAAGGAGTTGCAATGTTTGCTATGGGTACTGCGCCTTAGAGACGTGTTACGCTGAATACAAGTTAACTGCAGAAGGCATAGCAGACGGAAAATATTCAATTTGTATGATGGACATGTTGCCACAAAGTAACTAATTAAACTATATATATATATGGTCATTGTCTGATTGGTCGAAAAGCATCACATCGCGAACGATTATCCTTCTTGCGTACAATTGAAATGGCATGCATTCGATAGGTACCACAAGCAGATTACCTAGCTTACTACTGCTATCATGATTCAAGCGCTTGTAGTCAGGTAGTGGCGTAAATCACGACAGTACTCACGGTCCAGTCCGTAGAATCATAGGCTACTGGGCGTAGATGACGACGGCTATCACGATGAAGGGACTGGTAGCTTAAAGTAATTATCACGTATGCTTCGGCACTCACGATAACAAAAAAAAAGAGCGGCAACGTAAGAAAGATAGTCAAATAAGAGGTAGAAGCTAGAACGGCGACCTGTAGAGCAGAGACTGAGCCAAAAGAGAATTCCGTAGACTTCCAAATGCAGCTCTAGTCAATTTTTAATATATCTACATACTAGGTTGTATAGAAAGGTGATTTGACTTCTTTGGATTCTGTTGCCTCTTAATTCTGACAGCTTCTACTTATGTCAAACGAGCTGGTGACCCGTTGCAATGCCGATTGTGGATGAACTCTCCCTTCTTTTAAGAATGAAAAATAGTAACATGCACTTAGAGTTATATGCCGACCATGTCCGCTTAGATGAAGATGTAGGAGTTTAACCTTTTTTCAATTTTTGGATGAAATACTTTTTGCGACATTTATTATTCATAGCTCTCTCGTAGAGTCTGCGTTGTTAGTTTGATTCTTGTTTTTCCTACTTCTTACTTCTTCTACTTCTCTTCTTCTTCTTCTTCTCTCTCTTCTTCTCTTCTCTTTTCTCTTCTTCTCTCTCTTCTCTCTCTCTTCTCTCTCTCTCTCTTCTCTCTCTTCCTTCTCTCTCTCTCTCTCTTCTTCTCTTTCTCTCTTCTCTTCTCTTCTTCCTTCTTCCTTCTCCTTCTCTCTCTTCTTCTCTTCTCTTCTCTCTCTTCTCTTCTCTTCTCTTCTTCTCTTCTTCCTTCTCTCTTCTTCCTTCTTCCTTCTTCCTTCTTCCTTCTTCCTTCTCCTTCTTCCTCTTCCTTCTTCTTCTACTTCTCCTTCTTACTTCTTCCTTCTTCTTCTTCTTCTTCCTTCTTCCTTCTTACTCTCTCTTCTTACTTCTTACTTCTTACTTCTTACTTCTTCCTTCTTACTTCTTACTTCTTCCTTCTTCTCTTACTTCTTACTTCTTACTTCTTACTTCTTACTTCTTACTTCTTACTTCTTACTTCTTACTTCTTACTTCTTACTTCTTACTTCTTACTTCTTACTTCTTACTTCTTACTTCTTACTTCTTACTTCTTACTTCTTACTTCTTACTTCTTCTTCTTACTTCTTACTTCTTACTTCTTACTTCTTACTTCTACTTCTTACTTCTTACTTCTTACTTCTTACTTCTTATTTCTTATTTCTTATTTCTTACTTCTTCTTCTTACTTCTTACTTTTTACTTCTTACTTCTTACTTCTTACTTCTTACTTCTTACTTCTTACTCTCTTACTTCTTACTTCTTACTTCTTACTTCTTACTTCTTACTTCTTACTTCTTACTTCTTACTTCTTACTTCTTACTTCTTACTTCTTACTTCTTACTTCTTACTTCTTACTTCTTACTTCTTACTTCTTACTTCTTACTTCTTACTTCTTACTTCTTACTTCTTACTTCTTACTTCTTACTTCTTACTTCTTTCATCTATCTTTCTATCTTCTTTATTTATTCTTTCTATCTTCTTTCATTCCTTCTTCTTTTTTAGTTTCCTTTTTTTTTTCATACAAATAAAAATTTCGAAAATCTTTTTTCTTAGCAAACATAAATTTTTTTGTCAAAATTTCTAATCAAAAATAATAAAAAAGTTGGAACTCAATTTTTCGTATAAACTTTTTATGCGCTTTTTTTTTTGCCAAATTCTAAAATTGCATAAAACCGTTAGCTGTCGACCAGTTTTTTTTTCTTTTTCCTTTTTTTTTAAATATATTTCGAAATGCAATTAATTTCAATATTCCTGCTGATGCTTGCTCCAAGCACTTGGAAACTCGTACAAGCCGGTATGTCAAAGAGCCAAATAAATGCTTCATAATAAACTAATTCATTTTTCCTCTGCCCCCCCCACATTCATGCCAGACAAAACTGTGACTATTGATCAGGCGCCTTATCTCGCTTATCTGCCTTTAACAACGAATGAATATTGCAATGGTGTACTCATAAGTGTGGACACGGTACTAACCACCGGACAATGCAGCAGATTGGTTAAGGACAGAGTATACTTGGGTATGAATAAACCAGATGATCCAAATGGAAAAGTGGTTAAAATTAAAGATAAACTGTTGAACTGTGGACACGATGTCGTTAAGATTGCATTACTATTTCTCGCAACGAAAGTTGCAATAACGGAGAAAATAAGACCGATTCAAATTGAACAAGAGGACCTGCTAAGGGACACCAAATGCATCATTGCAAGCTTCGTAAGTATACTGCATATTTGATAAATTTTATTCACAGTCATGGGCTAGCTCTCATCGTCCTTTTGAAAGAGGAGCAGAGAAACTATATCATACGATAGTAATGCATATGCACGATTTCTCACTCCGCACAGTAAAATGCTTCCGTTTATGTTTGGGTTCACTTATTTAACTCACAGCTTCAATAAGACTCATACACACTTATGTCAAAACTGCAACACAATCCTTAACATACCCCACATACTCTTCGATTGTCCTGTCTACCAGACATACACCTAACTTTCAATCCTACTATAGACCTAATTCCCCCTTTTGCAACGCAAGACAAACAATTAGTTTTCTGAAATCCAGTAAACTTCTTCACTTATGCAATTCTGGTACAGCTTGATTATTGGACCAGGCAAACCTCTTTGTCTTTTATATTAATTTTTATTATTTTATTGTTTTTTTTTTTTCTCTGTATAGGCAAAGGACTACATTAAGTTTGGAGATGTTAGCATCCGTTCAACCAACCAATGTAAGAGTGTAAGCAGTGTATTTGTCGACGATTTTTTGTACTGCACGAGTGGCGAGTCAGCCTGCTTTGAAGATTTCGGTGGCGCTTTGGTTTGTAATAAGAAGTTAGCAGGAATTATTACGGGTGGTTCATGTGGCAAAGCTAATATTTTTTCGACATATCCGAGATTGCATCGATTTATGAAATTCATAAAGAACCAAGAAGAAGTTTGTCCCAGTGTCGGAAATCGAAATGGTTTGAAGCTTATTTATTTGGAAATGTTGTTCGCAATATTAGTTTGTTTTTTGATTTAAACAAAATAAAACTAATGAAGAAGAATAATATAATATAATATCTATCCATGAAAATATCTGAACTGAAAGGATGGAAGTGATGTATAAAGTTGAATCAAATATGGAGCAAATTTCAAATGAATATGACGAACAACAGACATCATAAATCGAAAAAAAACAGCAGCGGTTAAAATTTTCGGAATTACAAATGAAGTCATACAAGAATAAAACCAAAACCGAAATTCCTATTTGCTTGGCAATAATACTCAGTTCATAAATTTTAGAAATAAATTTTGTAAATCTATAAAATTTAAAATAAATAAAAATTATTTCTGATTTCAAAATAAAAAATAGAGGACTTTTCAAAGAATACTTATAATGTGCTCGAATGTGCTTGGCTTGCTGATACGCTGTACTCCATTCAACATGACTATTTATGGGAATATATTTTTATCTGGATTCGTAAAAGATATTTTTTTTTTTAATTAATATAAGACTCACGAAATTTGACAAAAAAAAAATTAGTTTTTATAAAAATAAATTTTCTAGAAAGCGGGAACAGAGTTGTGAGACAAAGAAGGTTGTATTTACCTTTTTTCACCTTTGACCCAAATGAGATTAATACAAGTATGTAATGTAAACCATGCGTGCTGGAGCTCTTTCATCCATTCCAATGAGGTGCCCAGCACAGTGCAGCCGCTGGAATTTTATGCACTGCACAATGTCAACCTCATCGAATAGCTCGAACAGCTCGCGGTTCATATGGGAACTAAACTTGTCGCCGACTATAATAGGACCAAAGATCCTGCGAAGAATCTTCCTCTCGAAGACTTTCAACGCTGTCTCGTCCGACTCAATCACGGTCCATGCCTCTGCGCCATACAGTAGGACCGGGAGTATCAGCGTCTTATATATCTTTATTTTCATCCGTCGAGAGAGTGCTTTACTTCTCATTTGCTTGCTCAGCCCAAAAAAACATCTGTTTGCAAGCGTGATTCTTCGCCTGATCTCCAGGCTGACGTTGTTCTTGCTGTCTATCTCTGTCCCAAGATAGACGAAGTTTTCTAAAACACTGAAGTTGAAATTCTCCATCGTCACTGAACGTCCAAGACGCGATGGCGGAGTGCGAGAAGACACCAAGTACTTCGTCATGTCCTCATTCACCGCTAGACCCATGAGCCAAGACTGTTTTTCAATCTTCGAGAACCCCTTGCTGACACGCCGTTCCTGCGTACCGATGATATCGATGTCATCGGCGTAAGCGAGCAGCATCACCGTTCGTTTTGTAAGATCGAGCCCGACACACTCTGTAGCATCGGCCTGCCTGAACTCTCTGAACGCTCTTGGTATCAAAGGGGTCGGAGAGGTTTTTCCCCACCCTGACAACGCTTTGTGTGTTAGATAGCGTCGCCATGCAAAGACGGACAATCTTTGCCGGGATACCTAGTGCAGACAGGGCGTCGAAGAACTTCGATCGTGTCGGCGTGTCGAAAGCGGCTTTGTAGTCGACAAATAGGTGGTGAGTGTCTTTGTTGAACTCACGGGTGTTTTCCAAGATTTGGCGAAATGTGAATATTTGGTCACTGGTCGACCTTTTTGGTCTGAAGCCACACTGATATTGTTTTATCAGAGAATCCGTGTTGGCTTTAGCCTATTACACAATACGCTCGACAGAGTCTTATATCCAATGGAAAGAAGACTTATTCCGCGGTAGTTGGCGCAAACAGCGGGGTCTCCTTTATCAAAGATAGGACAGAGAACACTGATATTCCAGTCATTGGGTATGCGTCCATCGGACCATATTTTGCATAAAAGTTGCTGCATACTCCTAACCAACTCTTCGCCGCTGGTCTTGAATAACTCAGCTGGCAGCCCATCATATCCTGCCGCTTTGTTATTTTTCAGCTTTTTTAATAACTGAATCGACCTCGTTAAAGTCCGGAGGCTCTACAATAGTGCCATTATTCCGGTGTCATTTCTTCATGGGCGGTATTGTGCGCTTCATCGCCTCCGAGTAGGTTGGAGAAATGACTTCTCCATAATCGCAGTGATTCCTGTTCATCCGTTACCAGATTTCTACTGTCATCCTTATAGAAAGTTACTCCGGGCTTAAAACCTTCAGTCAGACGCTTGACCTTTTAATAGAATTTTCGAGCTTCATTTCTGTCACGTAACATCTCAACATCCTCAAACTCAAACTCAAACAAGCTCTTGTAAGGTATATGCATTCCAAAACTACATCCAGCCTATTATATTGTTCAAACCATTGTTGTTTTAATAAAAACTCTGCTTCAATAGCAAAATCTTTGACCTTTGATCCGTAAGACCTTTGATCAAAAAAGGTAAAAGTAAATTTCGACGATAGACAAGAAGAAGCTTTAAATAAACCGGAAAAGGTCTGAAACTTAGAGAAGTTTATATTACTTTAACCAGATTTTAAGAAGCCATTCGATCTAACGACGGAAGCTTCATTCATGGTTTTAGGTGCAGTTCTATCGCAGAGCGGGAGTCCTATTACCAATTAGCGCGACCTACTAGTCATTGTGTGGTCTTTAAAAAACCATAGAAATTATCTGCATGGTGTTAAGGATTTAAATATCTTTACGAACCATCAGTGTTTATTGTTTCAGAACGAAACCTAAATGCAAAAATTAAAGGAAGACTTCTTCGTTCAACATAACGCCAAGCTAAGGTAAGAAAACTTTGTGACAGATTACTATTTTCCATTAAAGACCAAATTAGCTAATGAATATGTGCGAAGGTTAAGTACGGTGGACAGCCACGATAAAAGCAATTTGCTGTAATGCAGATACCATCCTATGCAGGCGAAATGCTGCATTTCTACCGTCTAGAAACACTTTCTTACTTGTGTCGAAAAGTTTTCCTAGTTTGTTGTAGTACAGCCTATTCTATTTCGAACTAAAACTTATATATAGAGCCCCATTGTCCAATTGATGAACATTTTTTTTAAAATACTAGAACTATTTACTGTGATAGTAGAGCAGCTTTCAATTCAGAGACTATCGCATCCTTAAGCAAACTCACCGCCTTTACACAGTATTGCAAACGAACACAGTTGAACGCTTTCAAAGTACGCTTTCAGATACAATAAACTGAATAAAAAGATTGACGACACAACCGATATATATTATATTGATGGCCACAGTAGAGTATCATCATACAGTTCACTCCGTGACCAACAGAAAACCAAAAGATACAGACCTAGAAACTTCGCACAAAACTCAAATTGAGGTGACAGAAAGAATTACACAGCCAAACAAAAAAAAAATTTAATTTTCGGACCCCAAGAACAGACAATGATTATTATACGATTTTTTTTTTGGTCGCTGAATTCGAATGAGATAACCTCAAAAAAACCTCAAAATTCGAACCACAAATTTTGATATACAGAAAAGTTTTTATCTATAAGTCTTACCATGGGTCGCTGCAACCGTATCTGAAGCCTATTTTACGCCATTATGTCAGGCTTTTGACATAACCTCAAAAAAGCATTCAAAATTAGACACAAAAATTTTGAAAAAAAAAGAAAAGTTGTGATCTATTAGTCATACCCTGTATTATTTTAAAATATGACATAGTTGAGGACTCATTGAAAATCGAAGTTCTTAAAAGCAAAAACTTCCATAACCCTATAAACAAATAACCCCATGATTAATAAATCATTATTGTTCGACCTTCTTGGTTAGTTTTCTTGTAGAATTAGATTCCACATTAACCAATTCACCACCAACTAATATGGAACTAACATGAAGACGACTGCGAACACGCTTTGCCACCCTAACTAGTCGCCGATACTGAGGATCCGACCACACTCTGCATCGAAACGCCTGCCATGACAGCATAAAGCTTATTCTACAAGGAAGGTTGACGCGGCTGAAACATCGCACATGCGTGTATGCACGCTTACGCTGCGAATGAAAATGGGACTGGTTCCAATTTCTAAGAATTATTCGAATTATTTTTGAAAGAACTTATTGTTAGAAATGGAAATAAGTCCTATTTTCATTTGCAGTCATATATAATAGTCTTAAAAGACATACCTCAAGGATTCAGCCATATAACGAGCTCACTCCGTTGCCTGCCGACACCGCCAGGAGTTGTCTTGTATACAGGACCATATAAGAAGAGTTTAAGCAATGACCTCAATCCAGTAAAACAGTTTGCTTATGATTTAATCACTCGGTTTTTCTCTTGTTATAGGGTTGTATGGTCTTCAGCCATCTGATATTTTGCATTAATACAGATTGCTTTTATAATTTATTTCCTTGATTAAGGGTTCGAAATTTGAGTTTATTTTTAGGTTATTTTAAAACCTTGGGTGATAAGGCTAAGTGGACCTCGGATTAGAATTTAGCGACCCAACAAAATGTATAATAAACATGGTGTATAATAAAACGGGTTTTGACTATGTCAACTAAAAGAATAGGCAACAAACTTACACCCTTATATGCTGATAATTTAGGAACAACGATTCTGATTAAGGACAACTTAAATCACAAATTTTAAACCATATTTCCTACACTTCTAGTCCGGACATTGGTGACGTAGCTGATGGACTACATAAGCAACTGAATACCACGGAACTAAGCGAAGCGTTAACTTTGTGGACACTGCCTGAAGGTGGTCGCAGGTACAACCCGACTTTGGCGATTTTGAAGAATAATAGTTCAGACAAAGAGAACTAACCGAATCGTCAAACAATTAAGTAGAAATAATTTCAGAATAGCAACATAAAATTAACAAATTAACAGAGCAGTTATTAAAAGTTCAAAAATCAAACAAATTGTTCAGGCAACACACTAGCGAAAAGAGCCAGTGGCGCACATACGAGACGTCTCAGCGGGATGCGGAACAAATACTTAACACATGCTGCACAATGTTGTTTTAGGATCGGATCTTTTCTATTAAAGGTTTCATATACAATTAATTGTTAGTGGCAACTTAGCATTTGCTAACCATTTAAAGGTGTTTCGAGCCTGATTCTCGATGTGACTAAAAGTATTAAATATACTTTTTTGTCCGTCGGGTAAAAAAAAAAAAACTGCAAGACTACCAAAGTGACCAAACCCTTGTCTGTGGCTTAAAAAGCAGATAGTGAAAAATAAAATTTATGTTGCTTTTTGAGGCACAGCATGGTCAACAATGCGACGAAATAAAAATACCTCCATCGGCTTAAGTCAAATATAAAATAAAAAAAAAAAAAAAATTCACTAAAACTCTATGAAGTTGATGACTGAAAAAACGATTCAGTTGTTGAAGTAGCAAGCAAAGCTACAAGAAGAAGTACGGTCTTCAGTAATAAAGAAGGGAAGCTTACCAAGCATTGATAAATTTCCGGAAGAGTTTATTGCCAATTATACATTGCTGGTAAGAATTGAAGTCGTGGATGATTAATATTTTAATGGAAAAGTATTTGGCGAGCACAAAATCCTGTAGATTCTACGATGAAAGTTAAAATGTCCGACTGACCTAAAGTAGCTGATGATTAAAGAAAAGTAGACAAGGTAGTTGCAAGCAGCCAACATAAGTCATCGACTAAGGCAACAGAAGTACATATGATGACCAGTTGGCAGTCAATTCACAACGGAACACCAGCCTAATAGAAAGATTGGTAAATCTCATGGATAGGTAAGAAATGTGCCGAAACAAAGAAAACTTGAAAAAACCAAATACGAATGATCTCTTAAAGAATAAAACTATGTTAAGAAGCTATTGGTCTTCAGTGGAGGACAATACACAGTTTACGAAGATAATATAAATGTTCTCAAAGTTAAAGTTGCTGGCCTAGAGGTACTCATTGTTAGAAAAGCCAAACGAAAGAAGAAAAACAGGCAGAACTATGCCAAGAGTTGAAGGATATTTTATTACTTTTGATGAAAAAGATTATGCGCAACTGTGACGCATCAATAATGAGATTGAAACACGTATAATAGAGCTAGCAGAAGAACATGCAAGATAACGTCAAGAGCACAAGAAAATTACTTTCACTAATAAAGACTTTGCACCAACGCAACTGGAGCTTAGAAATAGCGATACACCAGGTAAGACATCAATTGCGTAACCAACTCAAACCCACCGAATTAGTACGCACTTTGATTATGAAAACAGGACAAGCTGGATAAAGTGTCAAAGACAATGGCGAGGAATTGCTGATGTTGGCGTAAAGTTGGAGTAAAATCTTAGAACTATTGATCTTTGCATCCGCCTGCCGACGAGCTTTTACAATCAACAACTAACAACGCCACCGAACAACATCATTTCACCAACAGAAAAATGTGTTTCATTGGCTCTTGAGATTATGGATAAAAATCTTTTGGAAACGCCACGAGCTGAATCCAGCGGAACATTGGCAAATGTAAACAAACATTTAGAATGATCAACAGCAAGTCGAGTCTTAAGAATACAATTGTTGGTAAGTTGCCAATGGCATGCAACTCACCGAGTTACAGTGCTAATAGAAATAAAATTGCGCAGAATTTGTTTGTAAAATCTTTATTTGTAATTGTGCTTCGTAAATCACCGCAATATGCCATAATTGAGAAGCAAATGCTGCAGTTTTAGCAGCAAATGTACGCAGACTGGGCCTATTTATACCAAAAAATAGACAGATTGCCAACAATAAGTTGGCACTATATTCCCCCAGGAAGTTCTCACTTTGGAGAAGTGAGATAAGCTGCTGACAAATGAACAAGATGAAATGGCTGAACTGGTGGAGATTTGTGAATCGCCTCAAATCCATCTTATGCTACTTGCAACACCGAAGGAAATGGAAAGTTGCGATTCCAATTGTCACGGAGAAGACCACAACTGGGATTCCTACGCACACATTTGATGATGCGTGAAGGTATTGAGGAAAGCTACAACCTGAAGGCTAATATTATCTGCCAGCAGGGTAAGATTGCTGAGCAGCTGAAGTCGATTGAGTTCGAATTGAACTACTGCGCCTTGTGCGATTTGAACTTCCATGGTCAAATTTCGACTCATCGAAAGTCTAATTTTCTGGCCATCCGCACAGATCGATGCAGAGAATTTTTATAAGGTATATAAGGTATCTCCTTTATTTTGAATGTTTTGAAATCTTCTGCTTTCAAACGTCATCGATTTGAATTTTTAAAGACTTATTTTATGGAACTGCAGCGAAATTGAGATTTTATTTCTAGTCTTCATACAAATCTTACACATTTTCACAATTTTTTTTTTGTCAAGAAAAAATATATTGTTGTGCTGCAGTTTAGCTTGAAATGAGAAATTATTTGTAGCTTGAACTCATTTCAATAGAATAACTCACAAGTATGCAGATAAGCATAAATTCCACAAAAAAATTTACGGTTCAAAGCGCGTATGGTGTATCTCAAACTCAAGACTGCAGCATATTCTCAGTCATAGACACAAGCACTTGCACAACATATGACTATAAGCAACAACAGCTTATAGCCATATTATATAAATACTTGTTGCACTTGGTCATGCTGTGTACGCATGTGACATGCATTGATAAAATCCTTCATACTAGCACGACTTCGTATAATATTTCACTAAAGCATTGATTCATGCAATCAGCTATGAGCTGTGCAGCTCCATTTGGCCTTCCATTTGGAATGAGTAAGTCGTCAGGTTAAAGTGTCAGAGCAGCAGTTAGTCAGTAGTCAGTGTGACACATACTGCTGCTCAAAAAATAAAAAAAAAATAACAAGTTTGGCTGCTGTAACTGTTAGCATTTCAATTCATTCATTAAGATACAAAGATACATATTCAACGAGAGTGAGAGTGTGTAGTACACAAACATACACGCAAACAAAGAGCGTGAAAGAGAGAGCGCGCCAAAAAGGCCAGTGTCCCATTGAATCATGAATGAATGAATAAATGAATGAATGAATGAATGAATGAGTGAGTGAGTGAGTTAGCGTTCAAGTGTTTGCTTAGCTAAAGAATAGTTTACGCACCTTTTTCAAACGGCACATGCTTGAATTCCGAAATTTTGACTGAATTTTATGCTACAAAAAATTGTAAACAAACAAACAAACCAAAAAAAAAAAAAAAAAGAATTAATAGTATAAAAGACGCACGTTTCATTGACATTTTGACGACGTGAAGCACGTTTTGTGGAATGCGATTTGTTAGAAATTAGATGCTGTGCGTTGCATGTGTGTGCGATTGTATGGTATGCAAGGAATATTTATTATTTCTAAGCTATTAAGCTATTTTTGGCAATAAATCTGCGCAGAGCTTTAAATTTTTATTTATTTATTTTTCTTAAAATTAAATTCGCCAATTTTTTTTTTTTTTTGGCTTTAAGCAACAGCAAACACGTTGCGCCAAAAAAGCAGACAATATTTCTTGGCACAACGAGATACAGCACACACACACACACACACACACACATACACACACACATACACACAAACACACAGACACACGTACTTCAGTGACCGCAACAAAACACACGCGTTTCACGTAGTTGTTATCGTTATCGCTGCTATAAAACGCGCCTAAAGTTATGCTGCAATTTTTCTTATTTTTGCTATTTTCTGCTTATTCTGCTTCCTTTTTAACACTTTGCACAAGCAACCACAAAAAAAAAAATTATTTCATTTATTTTACTACAAAAAAAAAAAATTATTTTTCTTTTTATTTTTTAGGCTTTTAATTTTTTTTTTTTTTCGTGTTTGCTGACGCAAATTTTTAATTTTTATTTTATAAATTTTTATTTATTTTTTATGGCAAATTATTTTCGCTGCGTTGTTTCACGTTTGCGTCTTCAACATGAACTAAATGTGCTACAAGCAACTGAATCCTTTTCGTCCTCACAGATCGTTTGACAGTTGTACACAAACAACAGCAACAACAATTCCCTTTGGTGGAATTACGGGACGCGCAGTGCTGTACCGTGTAGCGCGCGCACATCTGACAGTTCAAATCTAATTTAAAGCTATCGAAGCGTGCATTTAAATGCGTGTGTAAGAGCGAGAGAGCAGTTTGACAGCGAACGGGCTGTTAAAAGCTTTAGTTAAGTATCACGCAAAGCTTTCGGCTGCAGCTTTTGCAATTTGACAGTTGACTGGCTGTTCGTTCCATAAATGTGTGTCAGTGGATAGATTGGACAGTTTGCGAGATACAATGCTACAAGTTAGTATAAAAAAAAAAAAATTTTTAACAAATCAAACAATAAACAGATGGTAGTGTCCTGTAGAACGCAAAGCTTTTGTAGTGCGCGCAAAGCTTTTAGTGAATTTGAATTCGAAAAGTTTGCTACAATAACAGTTACTTCTTTTTCTGCTTCCAAATTTATTGGCATTTCTATGATGGCGTATAATTTGAAAGTGGAAGAAAAGGCAAAGTAAGAAAATATGTTTTTCGATCTGTTACTTCAACTAAAAGCAGTTCGGTAGCACTACTAAGATGAAAGGTGTCCTTGGCAATCGAAAAATGAATCAAAATGTTAAAACAAAAGGCTGAAACATGATAACGGTGTGGATTTTGTCAAAAACTTCACAAACAAGCAGCGAGGTGTTAGCAGGTGCATAATATTCATTCAAAAGCCATGAATTATTTCGCCGCAAATTTTGACTTCCTGTAAACTTTCTCCAGAGAACGACCTACTGCCAAAAAACTTAAGATGCACCACAATAAAAAGATATCAGTGAGCAAAATCTTCACATTTTTCTTTCATTGTATTTCGTCACAACACTACGTGGTCCCAACATTGACTCGGACCACTATCTTGTCGCAACAAAGGTACGTACTAGGCTTAGCGTACTGCGCGCCGTACGTCTTCACATGCATCGAAAGCTAGACGTCGGCAAGCTGCAATCACAACAGACCGCAGAAGCTTTATCAACAACACTCTCTCTACTGTTCCGGGAAACCTTTCCGTATTCTCAAGATATATGTGAGCAGTAAAAACATATAACACGCTTCA
Source organism: Leucophenga maculata (assembly GCA_035044805.1). NCBI lineage: Eukaryota > Metazoa > Arthropoda > Insecta > Diptera > Drosophilidae > Leucophenga > Leucophenga maculata. The sequence goes on from JAWNNP010000471.1 coordinate 15,559, forward strand.
TGGTTAGGGCTGCGAAGGAGTCCATTGGTTATACCAAACTTGTGAAGAATTCTTGGTACGACGAGGAGTGTCGCAGAGCTATTGCAGACAAAAACGCCGCCTAACAGCGAAGTCTGTAGTCGGGAGCAATGCAGGCTCTATAGTAAGAGATCGATATGGGCAGAAACGGAGAACAAGAAAGGCGGGAGTGAGAGGATGTTGGGAGATTATGTGATAGAAATGAAGCTCGAAAATTTTAGCAGAAGGTTAAGCGTCTGACCGAAGATTTTACACCCTGAGCAACTTTCTGTTAAGACGAAAATTGAAATCTGATTAGGAATCACTGAAGTTATGGAGAAGTCATATTTCTAACCTTTTTGAAGGCGATGATGTGCAAATTACCGCCGATAGATTGGACTAGTGTACTGCCAACGAACTATACCGAGGTCGATTCGGTTATTAAAAAGCTGAAAATTAGCAAAGCGGCAGGCTCTTATGGGTTGACAGCTGAGTTTTTCAAGACTGGCGGTGAAGAGTTGGTTAGGAGTATGCACCAACATTTATGCAAGATATGGTCCGATGAACGCATACCCATTGACTGGAATCTCAGTGTTCTCTGTCCTATCTTTAAGAAAGGAAACCCAGTTGTTTGCACCAACTACCGCGGACTAAGTCTCCTTTGCATCGCATATAGGATTCTGTTTATTCTATTCCGTATTGTGTACCTAAATGGTCGACCAGTGACCAAATTTTCACATAACGACAAATCTTGGAGATGACCCGCGAGTTTAACAACGACACACACCGCCTTATTGTCGATTATAAAGCTACCATTGATACGCCTATACGATCGTTGGTCTTTGCATGATGATGCTATTAGTTACACAAAGCATTGTCAGTGTAAGACAGAACCTCTTCGATCCCTTTGATACCAAGAGAGGTTTTAGACAGTTTGATTCGTTGCCGTGCGTTTTTTTTCAATCTGCTGATGGAATACATCCTACGCCAGTGCCCATGCATACAGCATATGTTGTGCTCGATCTTCCAAAACGAAAGTGAAAGGAACTGTGAGTCAGCAAGGCGTTCTCGAGGTTTGAAAAACAGTCTTGGCTCATTGGTCTAGCGTTGAATGAGGACAAGACGAGCAGTATTTGGTGTCTTCTCGTACGTTGTCATCGCGTCTTGAACGGTCAGTGTCGATGGAGAATTTAAATTTCAGTGTTTTAGAAAACTTCGTTTATCTTAGAACAGAGATAAACAGCATAAGCAACATCAGCTTGGAGTTCATAAGAAGAATCGCGCTTGCAAATAGATGCTATTTAGGGCTGAGCAAGCAAATTAGAAGTAAAGCCTGCTCTCGAAAGACGAAAACCAAGATATTCAAGACGCTGATATTCCCCGTTTGTACTATATGACGCAGAGGCATGGACCGGGATTGAGTCGTTGGATTGGAATAGCGTTCGAAGTCTTTAAGAGAAAGATTTCCCGCAGGGTTTTTAGATTCGGCGATGAATTCACTATTCGATGAGGTTGACATAGTCCAATCAGTGTGACGGATTCACAAACTGAAGTTGAACTCCAAAGCTTTGTTGGGGCTATCTTTTAAAACATGATATGCTGACTTCTTCGTATAAAAACAATCCTACATACCAAATTTCAGCTGAGTATCTTAAAATATAAAACACTTAAAAAATGAGCAACAATTCTTGCGTCTATTTTAGCAGATTCACTGAGTTTATGAACAATAGTTTCCTCGGTCCAGTTTAGCAAATTATCTATTAATTTTGTAAAAATGCAGGGAATTCTATAAAAAACCCCGAAGTGAATTAAGTGAGCTGAATTTTCCAAGTGAATGGGATTCATTCTCAGTTTTTACCTCACAAATAGAATAGAAAAAATATTAAAATTTAGAGCAAATCAATTAAAGGAATTGCTCAAGAAGTATCCAAGTGCTAATTCCGAGTGCATTCCACATTCGTATACGAAAAATTTAATGTGATTCCGGTTTTCTTTTTCGGTTAGACTGTGTCTTAATAAAAGGATTTTGCGTTTAGAATTCACTTGTACTATTGTGTATTAAAATATCTTAAAAAATTCCCCATTTTAATGAATTAATTTACGCAAAATCTTGCCGGAATAGATCAAACTTTAGTTTGTATTTTTATTTTTGCAAGCAAAATGTCAATCAATGGCGAGCTGCCATATAAATATTTCAATTGCCGTCATAAACTGCAGCAGTCAACGCAGAATATGCTTGCTTGCTGCATGGTTTAGGTGGCACAGGTGTACTTGTTGCCTTTATTACAGCTTTTTTGTGTTGTCAATAAAATCAGCTACAAATTAAATTAGCAAGCAGCAGTGCAGCAAGCATGCGTATGACATGAGCTGCCGTACGTGCCATGCTTAAATCTTCGCACTCGGTCCTGCTGACCACGCACTGTGCTGTGCACTAAAATCTTAAATCGATTAATGGAAATGGCAAAAATTACTCACCGGTCTGTGTGCTCGAATCGAAGAAAGTGCTTGTTGTCTCGACCGTCATGGTGCCAATGGTGCCATCAATTATCTGCGCTGAAGAATCCCGACGTCCTCGGTACCTTTAAGCCGACATTAAATTGAGTTGAGGAGCATAAGATGCAAGCTAAACAATTGCAACACTTACCGACACACGTCATCGCTCTGTGAGCTCTGACGGCGGAAATTCCGACAGCGTATCATTTCCTCGGTGGTTGACTGACGACGAAAACCGCGTGCAATCAATATCTCCTCGGTTGTGGATTGCCGGCGTATCGCCGGACGCGAACTCGGCTCGGCGACAGGCAGCGGTGGTGGACGCGAACAAGGACTGTGATCGCGAGACGAGCAGCAGCTGTTTGAGTCAGGCGAACGTGGACTGCGCGCTGCCGATGAGCTCTGCCGACGTAACGTATGCCGACGTGGACTACCGTCACGATCGCCTGCACCACCAACGCCGCCACCGGCATGACTGCGATCGGGTGACAAATGTGTACGCGAATCGCGTCGTCCGGCACGTGAGGCGCTGTCCGGTGATAGCGAATCTCGACGCGAGGCCCGTTGTGCATTGCAATCGTCGGGCGGATCGGGACTTAGTGCCGGCTGTGAACCACGTCGGCTGCCGCCCGGCAGGCAGCTCTCATCGAAGGCTGTCGCCTGTCGCTGCAGTCGCTGTAGCCGAGGTGCGCGTTCCGGACTGATGCCGGCCTTCGAGTCTCGACGATTGACCGCACGACCACATTGGGTTGTCGAGTCACGACGTCCTTTGGCCGGCGCTGTCGGACTTGTAGCCGGCGGTGTGACAGAGCTGGTGATGATTGTAGGCGGGGGGAGTGCTTGACATGCTGTATCGACCTGTTGATAATGCCAGGTTGTTGTAGCATGATACGATAGCTGCTGCGTGTTAGTGGCGTATTGCGAGCTGCTAGTGCTACTGGTCGAGATATATGGTACAAGCATGGAATCGGATCCGGCGGAACTGGTCGAGGGTCGTTGCTCTTGACGAAAGTTTGGGAATTCAGGTGCGGCGAGTGAATCACGTTTCTTGGTTAATTGGTATTTGGGTGGTGGTGGAGTGTTGGCGCGACCAATGGTACTGTCACGACGGCCGGATTGACTACTCTCACCGGAACTACGACGGGAAGTCTGTACAATTGGCAAACAGGCAGTGGATATATGTCAATGGGTTATGTTATATACAAAGGACGGACATAGATTTGAGAAGTAGGTGGGTAGGAAGTATTTTTTTTAGGCCCTGTACCGAAGGTACAAGAGCCTGTTGGTTCTGTGCAAATTGTGTGTAGAACAACAGGTTAGAGATCTCCCAAAGTGACACCCATTATGGTCAGGAGCGATAGAGCAGTGGATATAGCCATGTCCGTCTGTCCGTCTGTGCATTCGTATGAACGAAAGGAACTCGGAAATGCTAATTGATAGAACCTTTGTTCTTTTTGCATAATAAATGCCGATTTTATAAGCAATTAAATTTGAACAACCTATGACGCTTTCGTACTCCATTTTTAATTTTCATACAGTGAGAAGTGGGAGGAGCAGAATACTATTCGTCTGTACCATTTTTGTTTTTATTTTCCTTGACCGTTTTGTTTTCTAGCTAATTCGAGCGGCGTCCTGTACTGGTACAGGGCCTCTTACAGTCGGTTATGCCCGACTGTAATTTTTTTTACTTATTTTACTTACACTCTTGTGCGTACACTCCACCACCACCGGCACGGTCATCACTGTCACGGTTGGCTCCTCAATGGTGCAGCTCTCCCGACGATTCCAGTGCTTTACAAATTCCGCCGTATTTGAGTCACGTCGTGAACGCATGCTGCGTATACCAGAATCAGCGCTGGATTCGCGGCGCTTACGTGGCGCAATATAGGTGGTACTTGAACCCGAACCACCACCAACAGTACCTGCGTCGGTGGTGGACGTGCGCCACGGCAGACTGCGTGCGAGATCAGCTAATGTTTCACGTCGGTTTAGCTGTGCTTTGTTGCTGCTGCGCGTCGCGGAGGACTGCGTTTGCTGTGGCTGTGCCTTGCTGCCACCGCTCCATTCGCGCAAAATATCTGTAAGCTGTGCCAGTGAGCTGCGACGTCGGCGTGGTGCGCCCGGCGGTGGTGAAGTGCTGGGCGGCGTTGAGATCTGTGCTGCAGAGTCGCGGCGTCCACCTAGGCGCTGTCGTATGGTCGATTCTTCGAGCTGTAAGTTTTTCAATTTGACTTGTAGTCATGAAGCTATGGCGCCGCCTTGCGGTTTTTAGTTCTTACCTGTTCTCTGACCATATCGTCCCAGCCATTGCCGCCCTGCCACACCAGGCCCACCTGATGTGACATTATGGGCAAGTTGCAGACAAAGCATACTGCTGTCATAGTCCTGTAAGCAAAGTTTTGATTGATTAGTATTTCCTTTTGCCAATACACAGTTTTAGGCTTATGAATGAGTGGAATGGCATGACATGCAATTTGTTAGTACAAATCTTTATGGTTTGTCGAGACTTAATGTGCAGCTAGCTATGTTGGGAGAGTATCATGCACGCATGTCATGTATGGTACATATGCTGAGCTGAGTGTACGAAAAGATGTTACGAATATATGTAAATGCATAGAAATAATGGCTATATGTGTGCGTAGTTCTACGATTTCATTGACTTCATGCATTAATTTCTATCAATTACTGTACACAGTCCAGGCAAACTTAAAATATTTAAAATGTTTTCTGTTTAAAGTGAAAGAAAATCTTTAAAATTTACATAAAATAAGAAAATTATTTTGAATATTCACAAAAATAATAAATTTCTTTCTTTTGGTTGGTAATACTTAGTGAGAGGCGCGACACATACACAATTTTATTGTCAAGTCGACTTTTATATAAAATAATTTCGGCACTGCCTCGCTTCACATATATTTTACAACAAAATAAAATCAAGCGTATATCAACAGTCAGGCAGCTCTCAAGAGATGGCTGAGCATCACAAAATTCGCCTCATCTGGCTACCAGGGAACCAACTTAATTAGAGAGAATTATGTAGAAGATTAGCTGACCAGAGAGGATGACACCTATGCCTATATGTATGGCTTCGTTTACATTAAATACAAAACGTTAGAGGTTCCATAGAACTCTGACGAGATATATCTTCTATAAAAAGAAAAGTTTATTTTGGTGCAAGTCCTCACAGCTAACTGTGTTATAGGAAGACACACTTTAAGGTTAGATAAGAGTGCTGAAGAAAAACCTCCCCAAAGAGTAGTTGGTAGCCTCTAATCTTAATATAAGACAGGCCTTTGTTAGACTGTGGCAGAATGGCCTCCTTTTAAGCTGCAGTCTTGGCTGTTGTTCTGAATGAAGCGGCGTCATCAACGATGTTGGGTCACAAGCAGGCATATAAGGATCAATGCTTTACTCAGTGTTCAGTAGCGATTGTTTCTATTGGTGAACCAATAATAAACGCTTCATTTGCAACTGATACCGCCATATTGGCCAGGAATAAATATGTCTATAAAGCTACAGAGCCAACTATTACTTTGCTAGTTTGGACAATGCACAAAACGTTGGTATAAACCTGGACAAATGCGTCTCGACCAACTTCTGGATTACCAGCCTGGGCCTGAATACCTGAAGATACTATCTCAGCAAAAGGATACGCAAACTTAGCTGGTTCTTCAAAGGTAAATATACACAATTGTATCTGCCTGGCTATAAGAGATGCAATTCTATAACATTGCAGTTTGGTTGCATTTAGCTAAGATTAGAGTACTTCAAGCGAAGGTTCTCTGGAATTAGTTTGCACTTAAAACTCAGTCCTCAGTTAGTCCTTAAAACAGTTGCATAAATAGGAAGATAGCGCAACTGAGAACTAATATATATGACGGTAACTTATGTCTTCAGACAAACTATCAATTGGCAAAATGTGAAAGCTTATCAGAATGTATGTATGTTTGCTCCTCCATCACACCTTAACTGCTGAACCAATTTTGCATGAATTTTCGTATAGAAATAGATGACACGTTGGAAAGGAATATAAAGCTACTTTGTGAGAAAGTGCCAGAAGAAGCGATGACTTAGCCATAGCAAGACGGAAAACCAGAACCATATCGCGGTGACCACCATTAATATATGCTAAGACCTTCACTGTAAGTTAGCGTGTTATTTTAAAGACCATCTGCCGCTTCTGAGGGGGTCACGTAGTACGAGTACGTTGCTTTACATGCTTATATCTTTGACCTTACACCAATGGAACATACATATAAAGAAGACTGGTTAATTTTAAGTTGGATATGCTTGAAGAATCGATTTAAATGAAAGTTGCTTGATAAGTCAATAACTTTTTGAATAAAAATATTTATGTTTTTTAATTATTATTTTTTTTTTTTGATAGACTCCTTTTAGCTTTTAGCTTGCTTTCCAATTTATTTTGCTGAATGTTAAACGAAATAGTTAAACTAAAAAAAAAAATTATCTACTTAAAGGTGCTTTCCCGCTAAATGCTTCGAAAAAAAAATGTTGTTTACAAGTTTTTTTAAGTTTAAGAGCTTAATTGCCATAAGTTCTTAATGCTTTAAAAGCTTTCGCAAGCTTTTCAGTTGCTTTATGATCTGCATGAAAGCTTATATGTATTATTTAAAAGCTTTCAAAAAGCTTTAACGCTAAAAGCTCAACTTCTTAAATTAAATTAAATATAAAGCACAACATTATCTTACTGTGAATTTTATAAAGCTTTTAAGCTTTAATTTCATTAGCTTTTGAGCTTTTCACTTACCCTTAAGCTTGCAAGTTTTAATTTTATAAAAAAAAAACAATTTAAGCATGCAAAATTTCAAGAAGCGCAACTTATGGTGCATGCATTTGCCATAAGTTGAGCTTTGGTGAAATTTAATAAAATTTTTAAAGCTGCCAAGCTTTGTCTGTTAAAGCTTAGCAAGCACACAATTTTCCGCTTAAAATTCAAATTAAAATATCAATTTGGAAGTTATGATACTGCAAAGCGATGAACTGTTTAAAGACAAAAAAGACAGTGAAACAGAGCGATAGCGAGAGCGAGAGCGAAAGAGCATAATGTGTGAGCGTAGGTGAGCGCGAAAGAGAGATGTATTTGTTAAATGGAAATTTTGAGAGTAGAGCTAAAAATTTAAACTGGAAATTGAAGAAGTAGTACGCAGCATGATATACACATATATACAGTACAAATTAGATGCTATATATATATATATATATATATATATAATTTTTTTTTTTTTAGTTCATTCCATCATTCAATTATTTAGTCAGTGCATAATGTAGGGAGATGGCATAGCTAACTTCTTGCGTATGGTGGGAGCGGATGATGGTTGATCCATAGACCTGTATTGCCGAAGTTTTGACATGGTGCATGACGTTCTTGGCTTCTATACGTTCTGCAGCAAATTCGTTTAGTCCTGCACGCTGCTGTGGACAGCGCTGGAGTGTTACTGTTTCTGGGTTGATTCGCTTTTACTTTTAACTGGTCTCACTGAGTTACAAATAATTATTTTTGAGTTTTGTTTACACAATTTAAGAACAAATCACGACATGACTTGTTAATTTTTTTTTTTGTTTTTTTTTTGTTTTTTTTTTTCTTTCAAATTTTGCAATTAATTAAATTTTTTTATTGTTTTTCTTCTTCATATTTGCTTAAAACAAATATTTTAATTGCAATAAATATTAATATTTTTTTTTTATTTCAACTGGTTTTTGTGTTTTGGGATTTTAGGATTAAATATATTTGGTTATATTATTTATTTCTTGGCTACACACACAGAGACACAGAGTAACACTGAAAAAAATTTGAGAAAAAAATTTGTATTTTGGTTTAAACATTGAGGGAAGTTATTTAAATAGGGTTTAAGTTTATTAATATTTTAAAGGTTTATTTTATTATATAAAAAATTTTAATACTTAAGAAAGAAAGAAAAAAAATAGTAGTTAAAATTTTGGGGTACACTGAAAGTTATTATGTTTTAATAATATATTCAAGTTTAAATAGTTTTATAAAGCTGCTAAAAGTATCTTTTTTTTTTACTAACTACTTCAGTTGCATGCAGTTTAAATATAAATTCTTTGATTAAATTGCGTTCTAAGTGCAGCATTTCTTTCTATTTAATCTTCTTTCTATTTCTGCTGCTAACCGGCACAAAGCATGTCAGCCTGCGGCCTTCTGCTTTCACTTTCTTGTATTATTTTTGCACACAAGTAACAAAATATTTTCAAAGGACCAACATAAATACAACTCTGTGCGACTACTGTCCAAGCTAATCCCTTGACCGAAGTAGCAAAGTATTTGAATTTGAGGCATACGCCATTTTGTATGCATGTCTTTGGCAGAAATATTTGCGCTTACGGCTACATCAACTCAACTCAACTCAACTCAGCTCAACTCAACGCAAGTCAAGTCCAGTCAAGCCGAAAATATATATATTATACGAAAAGTTAAAGTCAATAGTTGCAGTTCAAACAACAAAATCAATCGTGCCGTAGCAAGAAATATATGGCAAAGTGGAATACGGTGCCGTGCGGCATGCAGTAAGAAAATTTATGCAAAAAATTCCTGGCCAATATTGAGCGAAGTTACAGACTAAAGTAGTTAAACAGAAACATACAAAAAAATACAAAAAAAAGGAAAGAGAAAAAAATTTACACATACTAACTGAATTTTGCAATGGTTGGTTAGGGTTGCTAGGAGTATCGATCGCATAAAACGCTTCGGGTGTAAACAATTTTTTTCACAATTTTCAGTAGGCCAATGCAGAGAATAATCATAACTCAATTTCAATTTCCTGCAGCGTCTAACGTCAATAATAATAAGTGTCGGCATTATACATCTGATAGATACTTTGTTGTATGTATAGATTGTTAGATAGACAGATAGATAGACAGATAGATAGATAGATAGATAGATAGATAAAATGTAGAATACAATTCAGCGCCGCAGTGACTCAAAATTGAAAAACACTTTGACTTATTTGTTATTAACTAAATTTTAAAGGATTTGCTATTAGAAGGATGTACTTGTTTGCAGTAAATTACTGACAGCCACTCATTTGGGAATGGCAAAAAATTTGTATATTGCAAACGGCCTGAATAGCGCACAAACACGTAACCACGTAACCACTGAATAGTCGTTTGGAGGTGAGCAAATTGTAAAAAGATGTCGACCTGAATTAGGATTTGATCCATTGGGCTTGCAAGCCGACAACGCAAAACATTTCAAAATCCAGTAAACACACAAAGAAGGAAAGTCTTGCCATGTGATGACGACCAGTATAAACTATTTAAGGAACATGACTTATGGATATGTACCTAAAATGCAATAGTGAAGGTGTAACGATGTACACAATTGATGTTCTCCATAAATACAAGACTGACAACAGTGCAATCCAGGATATACAATGTTTACCACAGAGCTGCTCTCAAAAAAAGCATCCATTGACAACTACTAAAGCTGGCACAAGAATAGGCAAGCATATGGATGAGGATTTGTGTAAAGTAGGAGATTACGTAGCCTCACCTACAGTCACCTGTTGACGAGCTGCGCTAAGCATCATGGCTAAATATTTTAATATAAGCCTGACTAAAGAGAATGACGACGATGATAAAGATGACATCTATGAGCGCGATATCAAAATCCTGTTTGGCAATGTCAACGTCAAAATTGGGAAGAAATCTTTGGCCCAACCTTCGGAATATTTAAACTTCACGACACTACCTCACATAATGGAGAGAGACTTTCCGATTTCGCTGCATGTCGGAACATGTTAATAAGCAGCATCAGATTCGACACCTTCACATCCACAAGGCTAAATGGCTAAGTTCCGACCCACATCGACTCGGACCACTAACTTCTTGCTAACAAGGTACGCGTGGTGCACGCCGCACGTCGCAACATGCAAACAAAGCTAGACGCCGGCAAGCTTCATTTACAACAGACCGCCGAAGCCTTCCCAATATAAGCAATGATACTCGTAGCATTTCACCATTAACTTTAGGTCTTTAAAACTGTTTGTAGGCGTAAATTTTTCTGCTTTATTTCTAGTTTGCGCTTTGAGTCACCATCCTATTCGAGCAACTCCATATTTATATTCGCTTCTTCTTCAGCTCTTTGTACTTTACTTTATTAATAACTTAAGGCAGCTATACGACGCGACATTAAGCTGGACTCATAGTTTATGACAACTTAGCATTGGTATTCAGTGAAAATTTAAGAGAAAGAGGGTTCTATCTAAAAATACTTCTACGACATCTAAGAATTGGAATTTGCTTGGAGCTCGTGAGAAAGAGAAATTCTGTGGCATTTAAGAATTGAAGTTTAGTTGAAATTCGGAAGAAAAATACTTCTGTGGTATCAAAGAATTAGAATTCAATAAATTTTTGAGAAAAACAGGCTTCTGTAGTATCTAAAAACTGTGATTTGTTTGGAATTTAAGAGAAAAATGCTTCTATAACACCGAAAATTTGAAATTCGGTTATAGAACTTTTTCTGTGGCACTAATAGGAATTCAGAAAAAATAGATTACTGTGGCACTTAAGAATTTAAGTTCGGTAGAAATTCGGTAGGAAGGAACTTCATTGGCATTTATGAATTGGAATTCGTTTGAAATTCCGGAGGAGGAAATTCTGTGGCACCTAAGAACCTAGAAAAGAATTTTTTGTTATTGTAGAGCTGCCAAGGAGATAATTGGTTATGCAAAACCTGTGACTAATTCTTGGTACGATGAGGAGTGTCGCAATGTTACTGCAGACAAGAACGTCTCCTATCAGCGTACTCTATAGTCGGGAGCAACGCGAGCTGTTAGAAAGCGATATCGTGAGAAACGGAGGGAGAAGAAACTTCTTTTCAAACGCAAGAAAAAGGAGTAAGTAAGGCGGGAGTTTGAGGATGTTGAGATGTTACGTGAAAGAAATGAAGCTCACAATTTTTATCAAAAGGTCAAGAGTCTGATTAAAGGTTTTAAGCCAGGAGTAACTTTCTGTAAGGATGACAATGGAAATCTGTTAACGGATGAACAGGAATCACTGATATTATGGAGGAGTCATTTCTCCAACCTACTCGGAGGCTATGAAGCGCACAATTCCGCAGATAGAGAAATGACAACGGAACCACATTTATTGTAGGGCCAGCCCTAGGACTATAAGGAGTTCGATTTGGTTATTAAAAAGTTTAGAAACAACAAAGTGGAAGGCTCTGATAGGCTTCTAGCTGAGTTATTTAAGACCAGCGACGAAGAGTTGGTTAGGAGTATGCAGCAACTTTTATGCAAGACAAGGTCCGATGAACGCATATCCAATGATTGGAATCTCAGTGTTCCCTGTCCTATCTTTGAGAAAGGAGACCACGCTGTTTGCTCCAACTACTGCGGAATAATTCTTCTTTCCATTGCATATACGATTCTGTCGCGCGTATTGTGCTATCGGCAGAAGCCATATACGGATTCACTGATAGACGATATCAGTGTGGCTTCAGAACAAAAAGGTCGACGAGTGACTAAATATCCACAATATCAAGCGTTGTCAGGGTAGGAAAGAAGTTCTCCGAACCCTTGGATACTAAGCGAGGTTCCAGACAGGTGGATGTGCTGTCTTTCAATTTGTTCAATCCGCTCATAGACACATCTTATGCCAATGCCCGTACATACAGAGTATGTCGGGTTCGATCTTCCAAAAGGAAGTGTCACGCAGGAACGTCGAGTCGGAAAGCCGTTCTCTAGGATTAAAAAACATTTACGGCTCATGGCTCACCGCTAGACGTGAATGAGGACAGAACATTAGTTCTGTAGAAAACGTCGTCTATCTTGGATCCGAGATAACTACCAACAACAACATCAGCCTGGAGATCAGGCGAAGAATCACGCTTGCAAACAGTTGCTTTTTTGGGCTGAGCATGCAAATTTGAAGTAAAGCACTCTCTCGACGGACGAAAATCAAAATCTAGAAGACGCTGATACTTCCGGTCCTATTGTATGGTGCAGAGGCATAGACCGTAATTGAGTCGGACAAGACAGCGTTGGAAGTCTTCGAGAGAAAGATTCTTCGCAGGATTTTTCATCCTTTTCAAGTCGGCGACGAGTTTAGCTGCCGTATGAACCGCGAGCTATACGAGCTATTCGATGAGGTCGACATAGTCCAGCGCATAATATTCCAGCGGCTGCACTTGGCTGGGCACCTCATTCGAATGGATGAAAGAGCTCCAGCACGCATGGTTTACATGGGGTGCACAAACTTGATTGGTGGACGACCAGGCTTGCGTTGGAATGATTAGGTATGGAGAGATCTGTCCGTACTTGGCATTCAAAACGACTGGCGCCAGTGCGCATTAGACTATGGAGCCTGGTGCCTCTTCCTAGATGCGCCACTTACGTAGGTAAGTATGTAGTCCAGCTTTCAAGGATTCAGCCTTGATATTGACTTAACCTATATACTACTTTTCCTACAATAACTTTCGTGTAAGTTTGGGCGTTGAATGGTACATTAATACATCTTAAGAACATCAACATGTTGGAGGGAATAAGCTGCAAAATATTGAAGTCAATGTTAGCGTTGAGATGAAAGAATTTTTGGGAATGCGAATTTTTGGGAATGCCTGTCATAGAAGCAAATATATTTAAATCGTAGCACGGTCCCAATTTCCGAAAATTCTGTGTAAAAGGCTGCAGCTATTTGAGTTGGGGAAGCAGTTTCGGTTCCTTATGAACCAAGAGCTGTATGAGCTATTCGTTGGGGTTGACATAGTCCAGCCAAAAGAGCTACAGTAAGCACAGTTTGGATTCGAGGTCCAAATTTAATTGATGGACAATGTAATAGTGTATGAAATAATGTCCAGGTATGTAGGGAAAACTTCGAAAATGAAAACACGGCAGATTACTGGAACCTCTTACATCAGTTGCTCAAAATTGTCTCTGGAGAGGTACAAAGTAACTCAAGCCATACACAGAAAGAAGTGTCCTGATAATAAAGAACAATTGAAGAATGGTGCATCAGTTGCCTGTCACTTGGTTGCAGTTTTAAGTCTAAAGAAATAATCTGAAGACACTAAGAGATCATCAAGATGCCTAAGTCGAATAAACTAGAAAGCAACACATCGTCATACCTTTCGATAAGCTGCTATTTAAGTTTCTTTAAAATATTTGAAAAATAAAAAAATATATTAAGAAGCGTTTAACCTGTTCTAAACAACCTCAGCATTGTTTTTTTCTACTCTTTTGTATGAGGTTCAGTTTGAAACACTTTTTCAATAAAATATGCCACATGGTTCCATAAAAATTCAAGTTTCAAAGTCGAGCACACTTTCTTGCTTGTTTTTATTGGAAAAGCACTTAGCTAACATTGAAGTTTTTTCTTTCTGCTATTTTGATCGAACGAAGTTATTCTCAATTATATGGTTCAAAGTTTTGCAGCAACTTTGAGGTTCAAGTTCTTCTTAACCAGCAGTGAAAATCTTTCACACAATAAATCAAACTAGAACTAAAACTAGTTACTGCCGCAAGTTAGTGACACTGAATTGAGTAGAAGAAAAAAAATGGAAAAATAGAAAAAGCATAAAAATTCGTAAAAGTAAAAGTTGAGAGACAGAACTCTAAACTGAACAGTTTGAATTTGAATCTGCAAGCAGTATTGAGTGAAGGAAACTCGAAAAATAGTTTCCCAAAGAAGCTTCAAGTTTTTCAAGCTTGCTAACGAAGTTGTTCGCCTTTATACAAGTAGACATTTATATGGTTGTACTGCAAACGGCAGCTTGAAGCATAGTTAGACAGGCAGGCAGGCGGACAGACGGACAGGCAGACAGGCAGACAGACGGACAGCTTGAGTTGAATGGCAAGATACCTCGAGCGAGTTAGCAGAAATTTGCCGAACTATGACATTCAGTTGAGCAAACGTGTCGTAGTTGTTTGTGATGGATGAAAGTTGAACAAGGCGTGATTTTAAAGTTTCAAAAAGGACTAAAATTTAAGTCTACGGCTGAACAGATTTTAATGACAAAAGTTAATGGAAATATTTTTTTATAGACTTGAAAAATTGCGTCGTCTCAGCAAGTTCTGAATGCAGAAGCATAAGATTTGGAGCTGAGCTCTACATATAGCAAAGAAGAACAAGAAGTCTTCAGTTATGATTTAGGAAGTATGCAGAAAAAAAATATATTCGTAGGAGAAAAAGAAGAAAGATGACGCAGAAAATCCCAGGAGTCGTAGACAGAGGGTCATGACTATTCATTTTAAGTAGAGATGTGTAATCTCTGCGGAAGACACAGCATAGAAGTTTGTGAGTAAAGAAAGCAAGCAGCGTGTCAACAATTGAGTTGAATTATTGCTGAATGATGGCAAGTTGAAGAGATGCTTCGAAGTATTCCTTTAGCAAATGATATGGTTGTGGCAGAGGTCAGCTAGCAACGCTCTTGCAGCATCAAGTTTCAGAAAAAGGAAACCAAAACCAGATTGCCAGTTTGGCTGAACTGAAGATGCAGATATGTCTCTGGTATATTTGAAAATACATTGTGGAAAATAAAGTCCAAAGCCAATTTACTTTGTCACAATTTTTGGAGGACTTCGAAGACTTTGTTGCAATTTATAACGTCCTGTTTAAAGGGCTGAGAACAAAATATGTGGATGACAGCATTCTCACGACTAAAATTTCAACTCAGAATTGGTCAAGGATTGCAAACAAAAAAAGAGATGTGCGACTTCGTATATGGAAAACCAACGCTCACAGAGTAGCAGTTCGGAAAATTATGACCCAACGTGTATGAACTACTGAAGGACAAAACATCTCCTGTAGTTGCTATCAAACATTGGTTTTTCTTGTTCATATGCCGACTATCCATAAAAATCTATACCGTGTCATGAAGTCAAAATGGACACGATTGACATTGGAGGGCTTGAATGAATAACACCTCACTCCTTAGCCGGGTCAGAGGCTTAAGAAATTTCTAAAAACACACTTGATCATCTTTCAAAAAATTAAGCAGGACGGCGTTAAGTCAATTCGTATCTAGGATAGACTAAAGAATATCGTCTCAGTTGAGGTTAATGGAACTCAAAGATGAAATCTTCAACACATCTAATAGCAATAACTGTACTCATTGGCACTTGGCTGCTGCGCAAACAGCATTCAACATAATGGAGAACTACCAGCTTGCTTGGTGGGTGCTCAAGTGCTCGTATGCTGCATCTGCTTTGTAGTGGCAACACTTAGAAAACTTTTTTTTTCTTCCTTCCTTTCTTTCTTTCTTTCGGTCTGTCTGTTCGCTTTTCAAGTAAAAGTTGATTTTCGATTGTTGTTGTTGTTGGGGGCCTGTAGATGATATTCTTCTGTAAGAATCCATATTGAAGTTTAGCTCTGCTGATTGACAGCTGCCAATATGCCCACAAAAATCGAATCGTTTGTCCCACTCTATCTCGTTCAGCTATGCTTTCACTTGCACTCATTGCAAATCGATTTAACCTTTACTCATTTTTCACAAGTTTAATTACTAGTTCGAAGTTTTGTTCTCTGCAAATAGTTCAAATGCCAACGAATAGGCTGTGAAAATGCGAAAATGCTCGAAGCCTGCTGCCGCTGCTCATATTAATTACAAACTCGTGAAATTGCTATGCAAGGCAATGGCTGCTGCATGAGTTTCGTTGTTGTAATTTGAAATTTGAAATTTGAAAATGTATTTTCCAACGGATGAGATTTTTGAATGCAGCGCACACCAAATTAGTGCACCAACACACACCAACACAATTCATTATTTTGCAGCAGCGAAAATGAATTCCAGAGATAAATGAACCATTTAAACGAATTAACTTTCGTGCAAATTTTTCGGAAATAGAAACCGAAATTGGTCTGTTTAGTTGGTTGTTCGGTTGTGGGTGCAACTTACCCACTAACTTACCCACTCCGCTGCTAAATACGTTGAATTATGCTATGTACGGCGTGCTACTGGACACGGCTTGTTAGGTTACTAATTACACAAGTCAAATGATTTTACTTTGCTAACCGATAATTTGCACAAAAACAACATCGACTGAAATAAGAGAAATAAAATTGGTTCTTCAAATTTCACAAAACTTTAAAAAGGTGGTTCGGTGGTGGTTTGGTGTTCATTTGTTCAAAATTAAATGGAAAATAATTCAAAATTCTCAAAATTATTTCGCGCTCATTTTTATCAGTTAGGCATATTAGGTATACTTTACGGCGTTTGAAAGATGTGAGTGTCTAGTACTACGCTCTTTTGGCAGCGTTTGGCTAATTCAGTTGTGAGCTGCAGCGCGTCGAACATGGAGGTCTCGAAGGAAGAAATTCGCCATATTTTACATTTTTACTAACTGAAACACAAAAACGCATCGTAAGCAGCGTTTACGGAGCCGATACTTGTTCCGTTCGCAGAGCACAACAGTGTTTCACTCGATTCCATTTTGGTGTGGAGGAAGTGAAAGATGCACCACGCTCCGGAACACCTGTCATCGAAGAAGTCAATAAAATCAAAGAAGTGATCGAGATAGACCGCCATAGTAGCAGCCGTACTATCACCCGGGAGATGAATATTACTCATATGACCATTCAAAGGCATTTAAAGAAGCTTGGTTGGCTACACAAAAAAAACTCAATGCCACACGAATTGACAACAAAAAACCTCATGGACTGACTTTCCATCTGCGAATCGCTGCTGAATCGTAACAAAATCGACCCATTTCTGAAGCGAATGATGACTGGCAATGAAAAGTGCGTCACCTACTACAACTTGAAGCGCAAACGGTCGTGAGTGAAGGCTGTCGAAGCAGCTCAAACGATTGCCAAGCACGAATTGACGGATCGGGAAGGTGTGTGTGTGTTTGTTTGTGGGATTGGCAGGAAATCATTTACTATGAGCTGCTCCCCTATCGCCAAACGCTCAATGCGGTCCTCTACTAAGAACAACTGGACCACTTGAAGACAGCAATTGCCCAGAAGCGGTCATCTTTGGCCAACAGGAGAGGAATTGTGATCCATCAGCACACACTTCGATTGTGACGCGCCAAAAGCTCCGGGAGTTCGTATGGGAGGTTCTTATACATCCATCTTATAGTGCGGAACTGTCACCATCTCTTACTGTCAATGTCGAACGATTTAGCTGGCGAGAAATTGGCCTCAAAAGAGGCTTGCAAAAACCGACTGTCTCACTTTTTTGCCAATAGTGAGCGGGGCATAATGAAGTTGGAATCTCGTTGGCAACAAGTTTTTGTTCAAAATGGCGCTTATTCGAACTAAATTCGATCCGATTGTACGCAATTTTATAAAGATTTGAAATAAAGGCGAAAATACGAACGAATTTTTGTTCCAACCCTATATTTTAAAAGAGAAATACGAAAAATTTTTGATAAAACAACCAAAACAACAACAATTTTTCCATTCAAAAACTGAGCTAGGAGAAGCACATTTTTATGAGTACTGCTCCATGAAGAGGTTTTGCAAATAGGAGAGAATAATTATCTAAACTAGAATACCCCATCTTTTGTAGTCTCTATGTTCTTCAAATTCATACGGACAGCGAGACAGATGAACATGTCTATATCGACTCGACCTGAAGGAGGCTACGCCTTTATTATATTAGAATTAAGGTATTATCATTGTTACGTAGTAGGCACTGTTATTGTGCTCTGACCGTAGTCCTACCTATAACACTTCATGCAGCCCTGAAAAAGGCCACATGATTCTAGGGTTTAAGTGCATGCAACACCATTCCTGTCACTTTGGTTAGGGTAAAAGCTGTACAGTCCATCCAAATGTGTCGTCTTCGTCTAGACACAATCTGCACTAGATTCCGATACCGATTTTATATAATTGTCTTCTTAGATCGTTCCTCTTCTTATTGTATTGTAAGAGCCTAGCAATTTTTTACTTTGTACTTCCTAAATACTCCTCTCTTACTTTATTTTCCTTTTCTTTTTTCAGAATTCTCATTGTACTTGGTCTGAGTCCGCAGAGTGGCTCTAGACTTGTAAAGGGAAATGCTGCACCTCTTCTTGCCTAATTGTCTGCTTGCCCGCATGACGGGGTACACAGTATAGAGTAATCTTCTTGAATCTTCCAAGATTATTTAATTTACGTATGCATTCAATGACCAGTTTAGAAGAAAATGGCAATGTTTTGGCTCTTGTAGCCTCTATTTGGTTTGAATTGGACACATCTTTCTATCGCATATATATATATACTGGTGACTTTTCCTAACAATTTAGTATTTAGTGGAAGGTCCGAAAACACTTGCGCCCGTTTCTTCATCTGTTATGGAGCCTTCTGTAAACCAGATGATTGCCCACTGGTTCCCCTACCCTCAAATCTTCTGATGAAGCTCTTCATTCTACCTAAGTTGTCACTAGGGTATTCTAAAATTGGTTGGGCGTCCTTCAAGATAGCATTGGATTGATTCCTGATGTAAGCCTTAATATTACTATTAGTACTTTCTCTCCTCCATAGTACACCTCCCTATGGGTATTCTTTTGTGGTTTTAACTATGATACTTTTATCAAGTAGACTAGTCACGACTGTTCTTGAGCCTAGTAGTTGCACTACTGTTAAGAGAAGGATTAATATTTCTCTTGTGAAGTGCTCAAGCAAATTCCCTGCAAGATGTGTTGTCAAAGGCAGCTTCTATATCTAAAAGTATAAATGGCTATCCCTTTGAGTTGGTATAGTGGTGAGTTTCAGTGGATCTGCCAGACCTTTGCGCATGTTGATTCCTGTAAAGTGCTTCATTTATCAAGTATTCGGTCCTGGTATGGTTGTGCACCATTTTCTCTAATCCTCCTAATATAAATGAGGTAATGCCTATTAGCCTGTAGGATTTAAGATGAAAGGTGTCCTTCTTACTTGCCTTCGGAATAAACGTTACTTTTACTTTCCTCCAGTAAATCGATAGCCAAGTGCCAGGCCACTTTTAAAAGTTTTCAGTATTGGGCCTATTAAAAAGTCTCTAGACCTTTCTGTAGTAATGCTGGAAAAAACACGAAATCTCTATCTATTACTCTATTACTTACATGTCTATATCGACTCCTCTATCTCTCCTGATTATAATGGGGGTAACTTTGGGGGTCTCCGACTATTATTTCTATCTGTTACATACATTTGCACAAAACCAATAGGCTCTTGTACCTTCGGTACAGGGCCTAAAAAATGAAACGGGACGCTCACGGTCTCAACAGCAACTGTCTTTTTCATTTCGTTGGTGTCCTCGCTCTCGGGTGTCACACGATCGCTCTTTTCTTGACCGCTCAAAACGAAAAGACTCCTTCGTCGCTCAGCTACTGACCCAAACTAACAAAGTGTTCGCGAAAAAGATCTTTTTTTGTTTCGTCATTGGCAAAGCATGGTAGAGGAAGGCAGAGCAGGGTAAGCATAATCTCATGCATACTTGCTGTTTACTTATTCACATACGCAATACACATACATGCGCAAAAGACCGTTTGCCGATTGTTTACGAAGTAAAGGGTCTTGAGTGAACCCATGAGCAGAGACAGCAAGCCAAATCGCTCGTTAGTTGAGCAAAAACAATGTTTGAGTGTTTTTTCAAGACGGTTTCGAATAGTGTCTGTGAGCGACAGTTTTTTTTGCTGACAATATGTAAAAGAGGGACCAATTCTTGTGAGCTCTGGTTTCTAGCTTAATTAATTTATGCAAACACAAATATTCTTTGTATAGAACATCTCCTCTTTAGTAAGGGGATTAGGACGTACATAGAGGTTATCTGAAGAAGGAATAGAACTGGAAGAATCTAAATATAGGGCATTTTTCCTGCAGTAATACAGTCAAATAAAATAACAGTATTAAGTTAAAGTCAATATTTTCATATTTCAAAGTAAAAAAAAAATGAAGTTAGTAGAAAATAGTACGACGAAGAGCGGAGGCCCTTGAGGAATGCAGTTAGGGGAGTTGCAACATTTAGTTCGAAATGGGTAAAGGTGCCATGAATGCTTATTGAGTGGGTGATCTGCCGTTAAGGGATATAATTGGTGAACGACTTCTAAATTTATACTAATAATACTTTTTTTTCCTTTGGAGTGATTGGAGTTCTCATACTTGTTAGCTTTGGAAAAGATTTTGGTTTTTTACATCTAAACTTCGAATTCCTTTTGAAGAGTTGCACAAGTATCAACCTTTTCCTCTCAATTAAAGTCTTTTAACTTTTTATTAGCATCTGACAACTATTTGCACTGTTTCTCTTTTTCGTCCAAGGGATCAGAAGAATTACCAATAGGCGAAGCGTTTTAACACAGAATGCTATACTGAAATTGCACGAGCGCATGAAGAATTTGATAAATTTAGCAAATGAACACCAAATGATAATGCAGTTGTTTGGTCATGTGCATATCCGTTGCTAATCAAGTTTCGTGACGAAGTTTGTCTTAAAAAAAAAAAACCTTCCAGTTGTACATGACGTTTTTTTTTTTCTTTTGTTAATGCTAGAAATTTCCAAACACTCTCTTTTTATAAAAAAAAAAAAAATTAAATTCTATTACGCTGTTCCTACTCTAAATAATTTTCAGTTCAGAAAGTGCTTACACAAACATTTCCATCGATATTCAATGACTGCAAATTAATGCATCGTGCACTGCTTAAAGGATCCACTGCAATAAAAATTATTGAAGCATTTGAAATTTATATATAGAGACGCGAAATACAGTGAAACCATTTACCAAAGCCGCACACCTACAAAGGAAATTAGTTTTTGCACGCTAATCGTTTTTTGTTGAAACTTCTTTTGCGCTTAACACCGCGTATCGTGGTTGATTTGCATTGAAAATGCGAAAAGGAAAAACAAAACAAACAAAAAAAAAAGTGCATAGAGTAACAAGTACCCAACGCATAGCAATGTCGGGCATTGACGGGCTTGGGTTGAGTCTATGGATGCGTTAAGCTAGATGTTGCTCTTCGAAAGTACCAAAGAATATGAAATAGTTTTGCTTGCAGTAAGCTAGAATAATAAAAACAGCAAAAGCAACAACAACAACAACAACAACAACAAACAAACAAATGAAGCAGATTGCCAGCAGATAGCAAGGATCAAATGCACTCAGCGAGGACAACGCTAAACCAAACTGAGCTGAAACTTGCTGCCGTTCGTTGCTTTGTACGCTTCATGGTAACTTGGGGTTTGGTTAGGTTTGGTTGGGTTTGCTTTGGTCTGGTCTGGTTGGATTTCACTGCTACGTAATCGTTGCGAATTTAAAACGTTTTAACTGTTTTGGCATCGTTTTCACTTGATTTGCATAATATACAACGAAGACGAGGATGACGACGTCACGATGCCAGGAAGATAGAACGGAAAATGCATAAGCGGAAAAGCGTGGAAAATATGCTATAGAGCGTGGGCATATATACAATGTGTTTAAAGGATGTTTCAACAATAGTTCTTAAGTTTAAACTATGTCGAATTTGTAGAACTCTGCTGAACTTTGCTGAAACTTTTCAGTACTGCAGAAGTTGTATAAACTAGCTACGCGCCAGTAATTGAAGCACTTCTGTACTTGCAAATTAACTAACAACAACAAACCTACTGCGCTATAACAGCTGCTACTATTTAAACACCCTGTATAATAGATTCTTCTAACGTTAGCTTTTTTTGTCAGCTTTTTTGCTTCTTTTATTGTTGACAGCGAATTGTCAGCGGAAATTATTTCGTTGTCAGTTCAAGGATTTACTCTAGCAAAGCCGAATGTCTGTCCGTCTTACTGTTTGCTAGTCTGCTGCCTGCCTGTTGCTTGAATACTGCCTCGTGCGGCTTAATAAACGCCAAAGCCAAATGGGCTCACACGCGTTTAGCGCTTCGTTTGCTATGATTCTTGCTGTATTTTAAGTGTCTGTCTGTTTCTCTGTCTGTCTGTCTATCTGTCAGTCTTTCGTTGATTTCTACATTCATTCGCTTAGTCATACACTTCTTTATTCTTGTTTGTCGCCTGTCAGTCAGCCAGTCAGACAGCCATTTTTCTCTAACTTTTCTATGTCCACTTCAACTTCCGTTTCCGTTCGGTTTTTTTCATATTTATACCCTGCACAAAAAAAAAAAAAAAATATTTTGTAACTTTGTTGAAATGTCAAGCAGGTTTGTTTCTTTGTTCCTTCTCAGCCTTATGCCTGTCTGAGTGAAAACTTCTTTGTGTAGGGAGGACCGAAGACTGGACTGTTTAGACTGTTTAATAACTCGCAAGTGTTTGACAGCAATAGGCTAAAAATATTTCCATCTATTAATCTATTTTATATTAAAAACGCTACGAAGACACTTGTTTCAGTGTGCATATTTGATGCATATTTCTCTTTAAAAAAATGTTCATGAATTCAAGCAAGTAGGCTCTTAGCTATTCGACCATAGCTCTTACATGCTCATACTGCTTCATTATATCTGACCAACTTTCTGCTGCATCATTGGCTGCTATCAGCAGGACATTTTCATTTATTTCATGCGGCTTTAGTTTGCCACAAAAATGTAAATCTATAAGATTTTCACAGAATATCAAATAAATGAAAATTTATTTGGTAACTCTGCAAGCTTTTTGTGTAAAATAGTCCGAGTCTTCTATAAAAAGTTTCTCATTAAAGTGAATGAAAGGGAAATTTCTTCACATTATGCCACACAAAGAAGTATGGAGTTCATCTTGAAGCTAGCTCTCTCTTGGCAAAGACATTCCAGTCAAGTGTAAAACAAAATTAGGAAAAAAAAAATTGACAAGATTTCAAGAAGTTTGGACTACGCAAAAAAAAAAAAAAAAATAGCAAGGAATGTTGGAATACAGGATTTGAAAACAGCCAACATTGTTCAAGTCGATAATGAAATTGTAAAAGGATTGAATGTTATCCTTTATATTTTAATTGTAAGAAAATATTGCAACATTTTGTGTATAAGCCTAAAAAACTGCTAAACTGTTGGCCAATAATTTATACTGAGAAGAAACATACTTCCACAGTATATAAAATATTGGCTTATGATAAAAATTAAATTGAATATCAATGCCTAGAAATAGGAGAGTTGTGGGAAATAGGTCAAGTGCAGGGATTTCACAGACGAAACAAAATTTGGCAGCCCATATTTCTGGTTTTGAAAAGAAATTTCAGATTAAACAAAAAATATTAAAGCACCCTGTAGTTGTAGCATTTGATTTAAAGATTGAAGAACTTTCTTTTAAAAACTTTTTAAATTCAAAAAATTTCTTAATTAGTTTAGGAGTTACGATTTTTGCAATAAAAAAAGTCAAAAGTCTCCACTGAGGATGAAACTTCTTATCTCTTACATTAGAGCTTGTTGATAAGCTATATAGATGCTCTATAAGAGCCACCCATTAATTACAGACTCTGATAAGTCTTAATATATTAACTGATTATTTTCCTGGTCCAATGGCTAAATGTCAGAACAGTCAGAGTGATTCGCGCAATTTAAGTAAAGCTGACGTTCTTAAACTATCAAGCATTGATGGAAATTCCATTGTAGAAGGCAACCTTAATTACAGAAATATATAATAGAACTCCATTAGGGCAAATTGCTGGGGTAACATGTTGTAATGAGTAGCCATCCTATTTTCTATTCTTCAGCTCAAAGTCCCTCACAGATTTGAAAATATTCAACGGACTAAAACAACAAAGTGATTGACCCAAGAAGCCTTGTAAATTATTTGCTCAAAAAATTCCACCAAAATATTACTAGACTAGTTTCAAGCAAAAAGTACTGTTAAAAATGGATTAGAACTAGACAGCCAAAGCCAGAGTTGAACATCTTAATATCGAAATACGTTCGAGTATAATAACCTCAGCTGGAACTATATGCTTTCAAAACTTCTGGAATCTCAAAAAAAAAAAAAAAATATAAAATAATACGGGAGAAGTATGCAGGTCAGATGAAGAGAATGTACGCCCTTTACCTGGGAGGCCGGATTTTGTCTATCAAGACAGCATCTGACAAAGAGGAGATGGAAACGGAAAGGACTCTGGATACACCCTTGCAGATGGACTTGCCTATCACGTCTATAAGAGTAGATAAGTATCAAAGTTATCAAATGTTTGCCGAGACAAAAAATCCCCGGGGTCCGCTTGGATATGTCACATCATTCTTAAGGCTCTGTCGTAGCGAGCGATTGTATTAATTTTCAATGCAATACTTCGAATGCAGTTTTACCCGTTTAGCTGGAGACTGGCAAGTGTTCTGATGATTAAAAAATTTGGTAGTCCGGCAGCCGATCAGCCTACTCCCTTCACTCTCCAAGGTGCTGGAGTTGCAAATTGTATTACGGCTTGCCAGGCGTGTATATCGTGGTGAAATCTTACCAATCCACCAGTTTTGCTTCAGGAAGCGCAGGAAGACATGTATGACACATGGGAATACTTGAAAAAATCAGGAGACACCATCTAGCTGCAAACTCGATGGCAGCTGGTGCTTCACAAGGAAGCGTGCTTGGTCAACTTCTGTACAACATTTTCACCACGGATGTAACAATCCCTCCATGCAGTTTCAGAAGCAAATCACTGCTTTCCTCATATGCAGACGATATTTATTGTTTCTTCCATTCGACGTCAAGAGTGAGTGAAGCAGCTTTCGTTGTTCAGAAATAGCTCCACCTGCTTGTGAGCTGCGCTCGATGCTGTACCATCAAACTGAACCTTAGGGCAGCGATCACGTCCAAGCTGTCTAGCCAAACATTAAAAGTCTACAGGTTGACCAGGAAGCAAAGTGTTTAGGCGTAATACTAGACAAGCGCCTAACGTTTAAACCGCATATAAGCACTACAAGATTATAATGCAGGTATAAGCTGTCCCTGTGATGTAAGAGAGCTATGGGAACCAGATTTGCGGACTGGCTACAGCGTCGAACCGTTAAACGTGCGCTACCGCTTTAGAATAATACTACACGAGCGCTCTTTCTAAGTTGTTCAGGGCGGTCTGTCCCCTCAAGTAAAGAGAGTCAAAGCTGGTGTAGCTCAGGGTAGCCTGTTAGGACCAACTCTTTATAGCCTGTATACGCATGACATGCCATCAGCAGACAAAATACCAATCTCGGACTCCAGCAATTTACTTTGCAGATGACACTGCTATACTAGCCAGAGACAAATGCGTCTATACTGGTACAAATCTCCTCCAGATGTGATTAAAAAGATTTGAAAACTGGATCTGTAGATGGAATATAGCTATAGACCCTGACAAGTATGTATCAGTCACAAACACACTTAGAAAAGATACCGCTCCTGGGCTATTTTTACAAGCTTCTGCACTTAGCGCAGAAGAATGCTCACAAGTATCTGGGCGTCACTTTGAACAAGCGTCTGACTTTCTAGCGCCACATAGCTGAGGTAGTTAAGCGCCTCAAAGCAAAGGCAAGCAGCATGGCTTGGCTTCTTAATACCAGGATTAAACTATCGCTTACCAACAAAACGAATATCTATAAAGTTGTTTTGGCACCCATATGGAGATGTAGTGTTCAGGTACACTTCATAGCAGCAAAGTCAAACCACAATAAAATACGAGTAGTGCAGTCTCAAATTTTGCGAAGAATTTCTGGAGCGGAAATAGAGATATTAAAAAAGAACTCCAGATACTGAGGGTCGGAGTTGTTATCAACCGCCAAGCTGCTGCATATCTGGTCAAGCTTGCAAATCATTCGAACCAGCTGGTGCGAAGGCTTCTAAGTGGTAGACATAATCACGGAGTAACGGCGAGAAGCAGACTCTAGAGAGTTCATCCAACCGATCTGCCAAACAGAACAATGTAATCTTTCGCTTTCCTTATTCGTTAGTATTTTGTGAAGAAGAAACTTTCACAGAAAAAATCATTTGGCATGGTAACCTTGAACGTGCTAGCTTTACTGATGCCTAAATTAACCAGTTAAAATATGCCAATCTATCTAAGCCAAATTATAAAAAGCTTCCTTTCAGACAGACAGTTTAACGTGTTCATGGATGAAATTGAATCAAAAAAAGGATGTTCTGATGTACTGTACTAGGGCACAGCCTTTTTAATATTGTCACAAATGACATTTCTAACTTTGAATATTGTAAAGCGTCAATTTTTACTGCTGATATGGTATTATACTACGCAGGTTCATCATTTAACGTCGTACAAAATGGGCTACAAAATACACTAAAGACACAAACAGATGGGAAAAGAACATGTATATATGAACTAGACTAGGCTGCCTTTTATATCCAAAATATTAGAACGAGTTTGATGAAATTTAGATGGGCTATTTTTTCTCAAATCGGTCTTAGCAGCTGTTTAAAAAAAATGTCTATACATATAATAAAACAAAATTTATGTCTGTTTGCACGCGCATCACGCAAAAGCCAGTCACTGTATACATAATCGAATTACTGATATAAAAGAAGATTTAATGTGAGTAACACATAGCGTTTATTTTAGCAAAATCGAACTGCATAGTCAAAAGATATTCAAGTAAAAATATGTATTAAATTTATTAGCTTAAAAATTGCAAAACACTAATGCTATTCAAACTGTTTGCTAGTGGTTTTCAAACCTATGCCATGCCTATGTGCTACTCAAACTGCATGCAATTCAATGGCCTCAAACTGTAGCTAAGTATATTTCATTGCTGGCGATGCCTCACCTATACCATAATGGAGCAAAGCAGCGTTATCCGCTAGTATACAATATAATTTGGATGTCATGCATTATTTTGAGAAGTACTTATACTGAGAAGTGTCGACCCAGAGAGCTCAAACGCATGCATTATTTCTACAATGCGTCTAGCTTCGAATGCTACTTTCAGTCTATCCTTCTATTTCACTCTCTTTATGTTACTACCTCTTACTCCCTTGCTTCCATTAATTTTTTCTCATTTTTGTTATACATTTTCATTACTTTACATATTTCATTACTTTACATCTAACCATCAAGATACAAAGTCGATGCAATGACTTTGAAGTAGTTTCAATGTGAAGGACTTCTGCATAGACTGACAGAAATACATTTGAGTGGTCCAATAACTACAAAATATCTATAAACGCTTAAGTAAACAATTTTCAATTAGGATTTTTCATGTTCAAACTAAAAAAAAAAAAAAAAAAAAAGGACACGACACAAATATTTTCGACAACCTACTGCTGCTGGCTGCGTCTTAACATCTTCACAAAATAGGGAGCTGTAACTCAAGAAAAAAAAAAAGAACACTATATACTTAGCTCATAAATATGCAAAAAGTCGTGCCTAAATGCGTAAAAAAAAATAAAGAATTTGTGTAAGAAAAAAAAAAAAAAAAAAACATAAAATAAAATAAATAAATTCTTTCAAGAACTTTTAAGCATCGCAAAGCCATGTCGAACTGACCCGAAACTGAACTAAATCAAACCGAATCAAAATTTGTGCGCACCCTTTTAATCCTTTTTCACGCGCCGCAGTCAGTGCTGTCTGTTGTCTTGCTACTTGCACCCTCTCTCTCTCTCTCTATATTTATAATCTATTTATGCAGACGGTCTATTGTAAAATTGCCAAAGAAATAAAAAGGAATTCAGAACTAAACTAACTTTGGCCAAAAGTTGCTTTGGCTTTAAAATTGATGCCTGTTGGCGTCAAAACGTTTTGCAGCGCAGCAAAATTTATAAAGAGGGTCGAGGGCAAAATAAATAAATAGACTTGAAAGGAAAAATTCCTATAAAAAATGCTAAAGGCAGAAGATTGTCGTGTGAAGGGTATGGCGAGTCGACGACTTCTTGAGCAAGTGGCACGCGCAAATTATTTAATCTGACTTAAGTAGAATTTCTGCGTAGCAGCTTAGAGAGGCATTCGTTCGTTCGTTAGCTTTGATCTAATTTGGCAACTTTTTCAGGTATTTCAACTTTGTCTGCATGAAACATGAAGTATGTATGGTATGGGTTATGGTATGGCACATTAAATACTGAAAAACTGAACTCAATAGCTAGACGGACAGACAAGAACAGCAAATGAAATGTCAAATGGCAAGCTGACAAAATAAGCCAATGAAGAATAAAATATTTTAGCTTAGAAATATTAATTCTGTTAAACTTTAATTTGTTAAACTAACTGCAGTTATTTCTAGCACATTAAGTTCTGCATAAATGCGCTAATTAAATCCATCGATTGAACATATTTTGCTAAACATCATCACAATGAATACTAAAACTCTTCCCAAGCTCAAATTTGTTTAGCAAAATAATTGTTAATGCAACACAATACAAATATATTTGAAAAGCAAAATCTATTTGTTTCTGTTGGCCTCCTCCATTGTCTATACACAATTAATTAAGTAGAATTATGAACAAACAACCAAACAAGTCCTTGCTATGGCAACTCTCCATTACCAATCTTATTTCTTTCTTTCTATTTTATTTAGACAAACACACAAACAATTTACGAGTTTTATTAATTAACTACGAAGCCTTGCGTTCACATTGTATTGCTTTACACTTCAGAAATAGTAATGAAAGTATATAAAATTTTTAATAAAATTTGTAACGCACAGTAGAAGGTGCTATAATGATTTTATACATTTGTCTGTCAAACTGTTGCTTTGTGCATACGGAATTAAATGCCACAAATTTCAGCGAAGTATTAACAAAATCTTTTAAAAAAAATTTTAATATACTACATCAAAGCGTTGTGCATAGGGTATTAAAGCAAAATAAAAGTAGGCCAATACACACACACACACACACATACACACGTATATTGTACATTGCGCGCAATAACTACACGTTGTATAATGGTCTGTTGATGGTTCTTTGCTTAAGGTGCTTTTCACCCTCCTTTTATTTCCTTTTTTTTTTTTTTTATTATATACAGAAGCAGAGATTGATGTCAACAAAGTCAGCAGCGGCAGTTAATCAATGAAGTCGTCTGAATGAAAATGAAAGCACCTTCAGACACATGCACAACTTCAAAGGACATCCTCTTCTCATGTTGTTAATTTAAGGGATGCTGGCTTTGTGCAGTTTGGACAGCTCGAATGCTTTATTGGCGGTTTTTGTTGCGTCGTCTAGTTTATTTTAAGTGTGCGAGCGTATAAACTGTATGTCATGGCCAAAAAGTACAAAAAAAAAAAAAAGAAAAGCAAGAAAATTTGTGCTACAACATGAAAACTCACTTAACGCACTAAAAATAAACAAATTGTGAGAATGTAATTTCTGGTTTGTATTTTGTTTTTTTTTTTGTAGGAACTGTGTTGCGTAAATAAATTCAATAGAATCGATAATAAAACAAGTAAGAAAATCACAGTCGGGCGTAACCGACTGTAAGAGGCCCTGTACCAGTTCAGCTCGCCTAACAAACACATTAAATGTTTCCCGAGCTTATGACCAAACGCATGACCACTTCTCACTGCGCGAATATGAATGAAAAGAAAAGGGGGGTCGTTCAAATTCAATTGCTTATAAAATCGTCATTTATTATTCGATTTTGATGAACTTTTTTGATTTGGGCTAAGAAGGACGTTAACTTTATACTCGTGTGCTCTATTTTTTTTGTGCCGAAGAAATTTTTACCCTAAGGGGTGATTTTATGGGGAAGGGGGGGGAGGGGCAAAATTTTAAAATAAACTTGTGAAATTCCAGAGCAGTCCTAGCCGAATGCAAAAAACACCAAGTCTCTATCTATTACCGTTTCCGAGATCCTTTCGCTCACACAGACGGACGGACGGACGGACAGACGGACATGGCTATATCGACTCCTCTATCACTCCTGACCATAATGGGGGTAACTTTGGGGGGTCTCCGACAATTAGTTCTTCCTGTTACATACATTTGCACAAAACCAATAGGCTCTTGTACCTTCGGTACAGGGCCTAAAAAAAATTCCCAAATTCTAAGAGAATCTTATGCTCAAATTAATTTGAAATTTTATATTTATAAAGCCGCAGAGTAGTTGCATGAATATCATTAATTTATTACAGCTAATTTATGAATATTCATTTCATGAGTTTCATATTCATTAATATTTATTAGATTATATAGAAAACAAGTAAGAAAATCACAGTCGGGCGTAACCGACTGTAAGAGGCCCTGTACCAGCACAGGTCGCCTAACAAACACACTAAATGTTCCCCTAACTTATGACCAAACACATGACCACTTCTCACTGCACCACTAAGTGCCTTATAAAACATTTTTTTATGTATGAAACGAAAAGGGGGGTCGCTCAAATTCAATTGCTTATAAAATCGTCATTTATTATCCGATTTTGATGAACTTTTTGGATTTTGGCTTAGAAAGACGATATCTTTATACTGGCATACTTACTTTTTTTGTGCCGAGGAAATTTTTAGCCTTGGGGGTGATTTTATGGGGAAGGGGGGGGAGGGGCAAGATTTCAAAATAAACTTGTAAAATTCCGGAGCAGTCCTAGTCGAATGCAAAAAACACGAAGTCTCTATCTATTACCGTTTCCGAGATCCTTTCGTTCATACGGACGGCCAGACGGACAGACGGACATGGCTATATCGACTCCTCTATCACTCCTGACCATAATGGGGGTAACTTTGGGGGGTCTCCGACCATTATTTCTACCTGTTACATACATTTGCACAAACCCAATAGGCTCTTGTACCTTCGGTACAGGGCCTAAAGAGTCACACTACAGTCGCATTAATTGTATGCGCGTTTATTCGAAACCTTCATTCATTCGAATGCTTCGAATATATTCTGTTTTTGTTCGCTGCTAATATTTATATGAAGACTTTAGCAGTAGATTCTAACGAATATATATTAGCAAAGAACTAATCACATGTGCCCACTGTCAAGTAGCAGGAAGTATTGGGCTGATATTAAAACATTATCCGGTATTCGGTCCTTGAATCAAACACATATGAATTATTCTAAACATTTATAACTGTTGCATTTGCTGCAAATTGGTTGAACTATGCAAACAATCAATATAATTCACAACAGCAAAATACTAACCCATGTGGCAACTTAGCATAGCAGCCTTAGCGAGAATCTTGGAAACGCCCATAACATACATAGACACGGGAAAAACTTCGGGATGCGACAGAATATCATAACTCTTAACTGATTACACTCAAATTTTAAGCTTGGCCTCATCAATTTATATAAATCAATACAATGACATGTAGCCTCACGTTTGATCTACTGCAGCAATTGTTCCTATACGCAAACCTAATGGAAGCTTCAGACCCTTAACTTAGCAAACTCTTAAGCAAAATGTCAGCCTGTCGGCATATTTTATATTGTATAAATAAGATAGATACAAAACAATTACTTCGTGTTGGATGCACTTTCATAGGGAAATTACGTTTTAGTGTTTATTCATAATTTGGTGACCCCGACATGATCTTCGTGTATACAAAGTTCTACCGCAAGAAAACAAAAGGGCTTTAAGGCAAGCCAACGTTGAAATAAGTATTTCTCCACAAGTTTTAACAGCGTTTGACCCTTTTTGGTTGTAATTTGTAAGACAAATTAATTACTCTCAACGGGTCAAACATTCAAAGTAACAAGAATCAGCGCACAACAATGGATATCAGCATGGGAAAACTCTTCACTGAACAAAAAAGAGTTTGGAGAATAAAATGGATTGAAGAAAAAATCTAAAGTATTATCAGGAGCGGCTGCAGCGACACCACGATAAGATCACTCTTTGATCATTCTATGGACCATGAACACTTCATCTGCACATATTACGAAAAAATCTACAGAAATTCATCTGTTCACAGGAAACAGTGAGAAAATAACACCAGTTCCATCAAATACAAAGGCATATGATATATTTGCTTCAGCGATAACCTTTCAAAATGGATTAATTCGAAAAACGATATCCCGAATGACAGCTTTAAGACGCATTCTCAAAGAAGTTCTTCAATTAAAATTACATACTACCATTCATCAACTGTGGAGTTAAATTGAATGTCTTCGTAATGAAATCTGGGAAAAGTTCGTAAATCCAGAAGACTTTCGCTTCGAACAAGAAGATTATAATCTTGTAGAACATATGTTTCAGCAACAGTTCATAAATGTAACCATGGATGCATATAAAATAGAGAACGACAGGTCATCTATATGCTCATTCAAGGAAAATTTATTGCAGAGTTCACTACCGCTTTCAAAGGTTACAATGTCGAAATTTAATGGGGACTTTTTGAAACTGCGTCAGTTCTTTGACACATTTTCTCAAATGGTCGACAAACAGCCAGTACCATCGGTTCTAATAATAAGGCGTTTGAAAAAAGATTTAACAGGAGAAGCCATTAAGCTTATAAGTTATTTTATTTTAAACTAAAAGTTATTATGAAGCTGCCTGGAAACTGTTACGAGACAGATATGACAACAAGAGACTATCATTGGCTACACCAATTGAGAAATTATTAACTCAAACACCTGTGCTATTTGCATAAACAGCAATTGTATAGCTTCATGACACAGCAAAGGAATGTCTCTTGGCTTTAAGATACTCTATTACTAAAGTTTTTCATCAAAAATATGACGGAGTTACCCACATACTATTCGAGCTATCTCTAGATCAACCGAAATTACAACAAAAAATGGCTGACCTTTTATCAATTTTGGAAAAACAATATCAGCCTATTGACTCATAATTCTGAGTCACAAATAAACATAGTCACTGAAAGACTAGTCAAGCGCCAAGGAGTATGTTTGAAACAAGCATCTATGTGCAACCAACGAAGGTATAGACAATGGGAAGAAGGAATCCCACTATCGCATTAATGTCAATTGGCAATCAGAGGTAAATAAATTTTCACTAAGTAGTCAACAAATATTACCTACAATTGTTTCTATGCAGCCAACACATCAGCTAATATTTATTCATGGCCAAGACCAAGAAATATTCAATTGGCTAATCCAAATTTCAACATTCTGGAAAGGGTGGATGTATTATTGGGTGCAGAATTGTCGTAAGTTGAAATAAAAATGGGAAAAGGACTACTAATCCTTCAAAAAACTACTTTGGATTATTGCTGCTAAAATTAATAATGAAGTAACACATAGAAGCTCATGTGGCATATGCACTCACGACGATCGAAACTACATGATTCAAAGATTTTGGAAATTGAATTAATTAGATGAACCAACCAATGCACATTGGGCCAGATTCCCTTTTTTCTGGGCATAAAGTCGAAAATTTTTGTAAAATAAATTTTGAATTTAACTTAATATAACGAAAGGGCATACTTTGGTTACATCAAATCAATAAACAAAAATATTTTAGTGGCAACGCTGCATTTTTGCTGCGCTAACAAAGACATATGTTTGATCAGCTGTTTGTTTTGTCAAAATTGGCGCGAAACTTTTACTCAACTTTGCGTTTCTGTCGTAGCAACACCAAGCATCCAAATCGTTGTTAAAAAAATGGAAAATAAAGGTCAAGGTATGCCAAATATAATTGTTACTTGATGATTTAGAATTATGTGTTCAATGCTGTAGTTGTGGGTTGTCTTCGTTATGTCTTATTTCAGAAAAAATCTAACCGAAGTGTTTGTGTATTATGGAGTAAAAAATTAATTTCTGCCAATTTGTGCCAAAAAGTAATTATGCAAATGTTTACTCTAAACTGTGATTTTAAACTTGTTATTAACACTTTTCGCCCATTTTTGCCCATTCCCTTTATATTTTGCATTTTAATGCAAGTTTGAAGTTAGTCATTCTATCGTACTGGATGTGTGGATCAAAGGAAATCGCAATGAAAAAGCGGTTTTTGACTGGATTGTTGGCGAATTACATTTAAATGATATATCAACTGACGTAAAAGCCGAAATCACTAAAAAAATTAGAAGTTTTCAACTTTATATTATAAAAAATCTACCTAAATGTAATCGTACAATTGCGACTTTTAAAAGGAAGCATTCCAGTTGGCTTTTGTCAAGCATGATTGTTGTCGTGGAGAGAAACAACGACCAAGTTGCTCCAGACAATCAAATGGGGCGACCACGACTGTCTTACATTGATGCAGGATCACGGCTGGAAAGGAAAATGGCAACGGAACTGGCCGATAATGTAGAAAATAATACAAATCTTCTTGTGCATGCAGCAACAGTTTCAGCGAAAAAGGTCAAAATGAGCGATACTTCTTTTGTATTGAAGAATACTATTTCTACTTCAAGTGAGATAAGAAAGAAAATGTCATTCTTGGAGCCGGTACCACTCACGCCTAGTGAAGCACTTGCATTTTTGATTGACAACTCCGTAACCAAAGCCCAATACAACAACATGAGAGCTTTAAATAAAATAAAATTTTCTAACATTTATCCATCCTATAATAAAGTAAGAGAAGCTAAATTGGAGTGCAGGCCAATGGGAGTCAATGTAACAGAAACAAAAGTCCAAGTATCTCTACAAAATTTGCTTAATCATACGGCCAGTCAAATTAGTCTTATGCAAGAGGAGGTATTTAAGAGGCATGAAAACATAACAGATGTCAAACTTATTGCTAGCTATGGATTTGACGGCTCTACGGGACAGAGTATGTACATGCAGAAATTCCTAGGAGACGAATTCGATATCAAAGACGACTCATTATTTGTTACGAGCGTTATACCACTAAAATTAACGGATGATTTTGGGAGACCTTTATGGATAAATCAGACTTCCCAATCAGTAAGATTTTGCAGACCCCTAAAGCTTGAATTTGCTAAAGAAAGCAAACCACTTATTCTTGTAGAAAAGGTAGATTTGGAATCACAAATACAAAACTTAACAGCTTTTAATTACACTATTTCAATAGACAGAAAAATTACTGTAACTTTTGATCTTCATCTGACATTGATTGACGGCAAGGTGTTCAATATATTAACGGGAACCAAATCATGCCAAGTATGACCTATTTGTGGAGCCAGTCCAAAGGATTTCATGAAAACTACCGAAATATCAAACTTTAAGGCTAAATCTGAAAATTTTCAATACGGCATCAGTCCCCTACACGCATGGATAAGGTTTTTTGAGTTCGTACTTAAAATCTCATATAAACTACAATTGAAAAAATGGCAAGTAAGGGATAAAGAAGAAAAAGACATGATTTCATCCCGTAAACAAGAAATACAAAAATTATTTTGGAGTGAAATGGGAATTCATGTGGATAAGCCAAAACAAAACGGAAGTGGAAATACGAATGACGGAAATACTGCAAGAAGGGCATTTAAAAACACAAGGCAACTTTCATTAGTATTAGGACTAGACTACGATATTCTACACAGGTTTTATATTCTTTTAGTAACTATATCTTGTGAATTTCCCGTAAATATTACAAAATTTTACCAATTCTGCCAAGAAACTGCATCGAATTATATGGAAAAGTATTCTTGGTATCCGATGTCAGCAACTGTACGCAAAGTTTTAGTTCACGGTTCGCAGATAATAGCATCATCGGTATTACCTATCGGTTGCTTTGGGGAAAACGCATCTGAGGCGCGAAATAAACTTTATAAGCGCGATAGACGATCATATGCGAGACAAAATTCTCGTATCAACAATTTAACGGATGTGTTCCACCGATCAATGGATTCATCGGATCCTTTACTTTCAAGTCTATATTTAAACAAAAGATTAGCTCAACATACAAAAAACATCGTTACCAAAAGAAGTTATTGAACTTTTAGAAACACCAAATGTAGAATATAATAATAATGAAAATTTTTTAGGCAGCGATGATAGCGACTCGGATACGGGTCATGACGACAGTAACCTATTTTACCTGGATTTGGAAGTAGAAAACGAAGATTAATATAATAGTGTTCATTTAATACCTATTATAAATCAGCATTTAAGTGTGTTAACATTAAAATATCAAATAATAATAACAAATCTACTACTTCACAATGTGTCCTTATATGGGCGGTATAGGTGGGAGTGGTCGGATTGACTTGAAATTTTCTTTTTTTTTCTTTAAATGCTAATATGATCATTTCCACAAAAAATCAGCTCTCTACCTAAATTATTATACTTTATGCCAAAAAAAAATGGATTCTGGCCCAATGTGCAATGGGGAATTTGACCAGTTTTTTTGGCCTAAATTTATAAATCGCAAGCGACACAAGATATTTTTATGTTCTTTTTTTTCTAGCCCTTACAATTATTTTGGAAAAGTGAGCGTGTTCCCACCCTCATCCCAATGTTTTTTTGTTAAAATGTTACTCTACATATTCATCATTTGGATTTCAATACTATACGTATTATACATAGTCGTCTTCCTCTCCGCAATTAGCAACGTCTTAAGACTCGTCTGCAGGTTCCAATTCACATGAAAACAATTGCATGACTTCTAATGGGAGAGTTAGTCGCTGATGTTTTTGAATGCGCTTCTTCACTGATAAAATGATGTTTTTGAATGCGCCTCTTTAGATTCACTGATGCAATGGTGGGATCCGAAGTATCCATTGCGCTCTGAAAAACATTTATAAAGTAACTAATTCAACTGTGCTTTCTCTCATGGTGGAGTCTGTCGGATTTATATATCTTATTTCTCGATTCTGCTGTCTTTTCACCAAAATAGCCGATTGGAAGAACTGTTTGTTTTAAGATTTGTCTTAAATGAACCACAATCTTGTGGACCATCGCTGTCATTGGAAGCCATATTTGTCCACAATAAGTTGCACAGTTGTGTGGAAAAGTTTTTCAAGTTTATTGGCAATTGACATGATTAACAAATTAGTATTGTCCTCTTATTTAAATGAAAAATATTTACAGCTATTAAATGCACGGCGCACAGTATTTCCACCATTTGTGCTTCCGAATCCACCTTGTTTTGTTTGATCAACCTTTAGCGACAGCTTTTCCCAAAACATGATTTTGTCGACTCGATTCGTCACTCTCCATTTTTTTACACCAAGCTTGCTTACGCCACACTGCCAGCAGGGCCGCTTTGCCAGTTGCTTCCTAAGAAAATAAATTTCGCAAAAAGTCGCGAGAAACGCACATTGAGACTGGATGTTTTGAATGAGAAATTGATGACTCTACAACTCTATTCATATGTGAACTTTCTTTCTGAAAGCTGTACGTGGACACCACTTGCTAAATTTACAAATTATTAGTAATACTCGCACAAAGTGGGCAAAATATTAGTATCAACACATAGGAGAAAACTGAAGAATGAACATTCATTTCAAATTTTATTGTTTTACGTTTTTTCGTTGAAGAATTATTAATTTGAATATGCCCTGCAAAATGAAGATCAAAGCATGCAACATGCTTGCAACAGCTGTCCTTAACAGCTGATATTTTAAGACTGGACTGTTAAGTTAACATTTGCGGTGTGTAAGATAACAGTTTCATCTACTCTTAATACGTTAACATATACATTTATGCAACAAAAAAAAAACTGGTCTAATTCCTCATAGTGCTTTAGTAAAAGTTAGAATTCTTTAATTTCTCAAACTTTCAGATATATGTGGGAATTATCCTGGCGCATGGCAATAAGGAAGCATTTCTTTAACGCTCTTATAAAGTCCTCTGTTCTTAGCTCTTATAAATATTTATTATATTGTTATCTTATGATGTGCAATCATCCATTGAGCGGAATGAAAAGGCTCAATTTGGTCTCAGAATATCTATTGCACGCTTGGTTTTTTATTCTCACAACATTTCTTAATGTTTGCCTGGATTATAAGGAACTTTGATATAGTTGATGGAATTTTCCGAAAGACACCTACAGAAATATGAAATCTATCAGTTCTATCTACCCGCTAAAAATTTTGTTGCAAATCCAACTGCCTAAGAAAACTAAGCCACAGTATAGAACAGAATTCATGACAGAGTCACAAAGGCTTTCTCAGATAAGGCTCTTCAATACCATTCAATACTTCTCCTACCAATCAAAGTGCGCTCTAACACTGTAACACTCTTTTGTATAGGTTAGATAGAGATAGATAGATGATATAGAGGTTTGGCTATAATTTTATTAAGTTTAAAAAATGTGTCTAATAGAATAAATATTAATAGAAATTAATGGCGTTTGAAGTTTAGTCCGCCGAGATATTAGTGTTGCTTACTTAGCAATGCATCAAGGCATTTAGTTGGTATTGATTTTAATGCACAATTTATACAATATTAATTCTTATCAATGATTTTTTTTTTTTTTTTGTGCAGTGAGCAAATCCAAAATTATTTTTAATATTTATTAATTACGAAATTTAATAAATCTTTCTTCTATGGTTTTTTTTAACGCCATAATAGGGGTGCAAACAGTTCATGTTCCATAAGCCTTTGAAACCGGAAAATGTACCTGAGTCATGCCGATCAGTTGTCTGCCTTTCATATGGACGCCCTTCCTCTCTTTGTGGAATCCTAAGTTATTATCTCGGACCATCAGTTTCTGTTTGGTTCTGGAAGTGGCACAACCTAGCATCTCCATTTAGTCAACCACATCCTAAGTGTTTTCTAAGGCTTTTGTTGAGGTCTAGCAGGCTTTTGACCATGAAAAACAAAAATTTACTTCCAGCTCTTCTTAACTTATGCTGCAAAAAGAAGCTCAATGTATGCACGTGGTGTTCGCTTGCAACAGCTGACTTTAACAGCTGATATTTTAAGACTGGACTGTTAAGTTAACATTTGCGGTGTGTATGATAACAGTTTCATACGTAAACATTAAAATATCGATAATTTGTATATTTGTAAAAAATAAATTTATGCCAAAAAAAAAAAAACTGGTATAATTCCCCAGAGTGTAATGGAACAACAATGTGAAACAATATTTTGGCAATGAAACAGTGATAGGCGCTTTATTGTTAAAATACCTTTCAAAAAAGATCGAAACAAAATAGGAGAGTCAGAAAACTGTTAATTAAATTATTAAATTAATAATTTAATTTGAATAAGAAGCTATAGTTCTGTCTTTATGAAACTCTTCCAAGAAGACTCGTCTAAGTACAACAGAACCGATTGGCATTGGCTTCGCTGTAGTCGATACAAATATATTTATATAAGCTCTAGAGCGTGCTGGAACGCTGGAATTTTCTGATAGTTTATATATATTACTGATCAGCCTTTAATGTTTGGTCGATATGACCATGTCCGTCTGTCTATTCCTCTAACCGTGTTTAGGAATGTGGATATCTCAGAGACTATAATTTATTCCAAAGAATATATGTACTCCCAATAAATATATATGGTGTAAATAAAGATCCTAATGGCATAGGCATAGTACTGCAGCAATTTATCTTTTTTTTATTTTATTTAAGGTATTACAGGATGTATTCCAGAAGTCATGAAATATATATGTTAAAACAACAATTGTTGACAGCAGTTGATTATAAGCTTGGAAGTACACGCCATGAGCATCTGCACTTGTTTGACTTATTGATGTCTATCCATTGCTAGCTCTCCCTCTCTCTCAGCTGCCTCACCTATATTTTTACTTATTTTTAAATAGACATGCGGTACCACTAAAAGCTTCATTAAATATTGAATAAATAAATAAAAATAAAAATCAATATTGAAGCAACCACACAATTAGTAGTGTAACTAAGGACGCTTGTATTTTTCTCCCATAGAAAATCAGCATATGCAGACTTTCTACTTAAACAAAAAAAAAAATGAACTTTTAATGACGTAAAGCGTAAAATTGGGAACGTACAAGTGGCGCACAATTCGCAGTGAAAGTCAGTTTCTCCATTGTTGAAACCAAAAATGAACCACATCGTTTGCTCGTTCTGCAGTTCGTCATTTGTTTGTTTGTCAACAAGTCTAAAATGAAATTAATTACTGAAACGTTGAGTCTTTTGTGCCTCATTATGCTCAACATGAAATCTACTGGCATAGCATCTACATTACAGACTGACTGACTTGATGTTGTCGTCGATATACGTCTAGCAGAGTAGTAAGTGCTGATGTGATGCGCCTTTGCTGCGTTATTAATGACATCAAATTGACAGCATATTACTTTGAAGCTGGCCTCTGTCAATAAATTATTCAACTTTTAGTTTATAAAGTTGCAAATAATAATATGTCTAAGCATTTTTTGCTGCCCAGAAAAGGTACAAACTTTAAAGTGCTTAATTGAATCATTAGAAAAATATTTATGAAAATAGTAAAATATTTAGAATATATATTGGAAGTTCGGTTCAAAGAAGCATCATCAATGAAATACAAAAAAAAAACTATATATGATGTTTGATATATGCAAATTGTCAACGGAGCACATAATCAAGATTAATCAAATATCCTTTTTTATTAAAATTTAAGAAGGAATTGATAGGAAATTGAAACATCAATTGAATTCACACTTTTACCGTGTTGGAGCAGGAGCTAAATGGAGCAGGTCAACGACAAGTAATCTAATCCCTAAATGACTGCCTTTTCTTCAAACGGAGCCATAAGTACTTCGCCTTCGAGGCCAAGCACATTACTAAGCCTTTAAGGTATATTGCCCGAGAAGTTTGTCTAAGCAAAATAAAATATACCATCTTTTTGCTAAGGCTTTCAAGAAACGCTGGCATTCTTGAAGTCTGCTGCATCATACTCTCACTGGGAAGTGTAGAAAATATTTATACCATAGACTTTGCATCTGAGACAGGAAAAGCCATTATATAAACGGCATAAAAAGTAGATTAGAAGAAGCTAATCTTTTGCACCGCAGCTGGTACCGGATAAGTGGCTGAAGT
The DNA here is from genome assembly GCA_035044805.1 of Leucophenga maculata. Lineage (NCBI taxonomy): Eukaryota > Metazoa > Arthropoda > Insecta > Diptera > Drosophilidae > Leucophenga > Leucophenga maculata. Next base: position 56,588 of record JAWNNP010000471.1, read on the forward strand.
CTCCGTTTGCACCTCCAAGTAAGAATGCAGCATAAGTTAAGAAGGAGCTGCAAGTAAGTTTTTATTTTTCATGGTCAAAAGCCTGCTAGACCTCAATAAAAACCCAATTTCGTATTTCTTAGCTTAGAAAACACTTAGGATGTGGTTGACTAAATGGAGATGCTAGGTTGTGCCACTTCCAGAACCAAACAGAAACTGATGGTCCGAGATAATAACTTGGGATTCCACAAAGAGAGGAAGGGCGTCCATATGAAAGGCAGACAACTGATCGGCATGACTCAGGTACATTTTCCGGTTTCAAAGGCTTATGGAACATGAACTGTTTGCACCCCTATTATGGCGTTAAAAAAAACCATAGAAGAAAGATTTATTAAATTTCGTAATTAATAAATATTAAAAATAATTTTGGATTTGCTCACTGCACAAAAAAAAAAAAAAAATCATTGATAAGAATTAATATTGTATAAATTGTGCATTAAAATCAATACCAACTAAATGCCTTGATGCATTGCTAAGTAAGCAACACTAATATCTCGGCGGACTAAACTTCAAACGCCATTAATTTCTATTAATATTTATTCTATTAGACACATTTTTTAAACTTAATAAAATTATAGCCAAACCTCTATATCATCTATCTATCTCTATCTAACCTATACAAAAGAGTGTTACAGTGTTAGAGCGCACTTTGATTGGTAGGAGAAGTATTGAATGGTATTGAAGAGCCTTATCTGAGAAAGCCTTTGTGACTCTGTCATGAATTCTGTTCTATACTGTGGCTTAGTTTTCTTAGGCAGTTGGATTTGCAACAAAATTTTTAGCGGGTAGATAGAACTGATAGATTTCATATTTCTGTAGGTGTCTTTCGGAAAATTCCATCAACTATATCAAAGTTCATTATAATCCAGGCAAACATTAAGAAATGTTGTGAAAATAAAAAATAGATATTCTGAGACCAAATCGAGCCTTTTCATTCCGCTCAATAAATGATTGCACATCATAAGATAACAATATAATAAATATTTATAAGAGCTAAGAACAGAGGACTTTATAAGAGCGTTAAAGAAATGCTTCCTTATTGCCATGCGCCAGGATAATTCCCACATATATCTGAAAGTTTGAGAAATTAAAGAATTCTAACTTTTACTAAAGCACTATGAGGAATTAGACCAGTTTTTTTTTTTGTTGCATAAATGTATATGTTAACGTATTAAGAGTAGATGAAACTGTTATCTTACACACCGCAAATGTTAACTTAACAGTCCAGTCTTAAAATATCAGCTGTTAAGGACAGCTGTTGCAAGCATGTTGCATGCTTTGATCTTCATTTTGCAGGGCATATTCAAATTAATAATTCTTCAACGAAAAAACGTAAAACAATAAAATTTGAAATGAATGTTCATTCTTCAGTTTTCTCCTATGTGTTGATACTAATATTTTGCCCACTTTGTGCGAGTATTACTAATAATTTGTAAATTTAGCAAGTGGTGTCCACGTACAGCTTTCAGAAAGAAAGTTCACATATGAATAGAGTTGTAGAGTCATCAATTTCTCATTCAAAACATCCAGTCTCAATGTGCGTTTCTCGCGACTTTTTGCGAAATTTATTTTCTTAGGAAGCAACTGGCAAAGCGGCCCTGCTGGCAGTGTGGCGTAAGCAAGCTTGGTGTAAAAAAATGGAGAGTGACGAATCGAGTCGACAAAATCATGTTTTGGGAAAAGCTGTCGCTAAAGGTTGATCAAACAAAACAAGGTGGATTCGGAAGCACAAATGGTGGAAATACTGTGCGCCGTGCATTTAATAGCTGTAAATATTTTTCATTTAAATAAGAGGACAAAACTAATTTGTTTATCTTGTCAATTGCCAATAAACTTGGAAACACTTTTCCACACAACTGTGCAACTTATTGTGGAGAAATATGGCTTCCATGACTTCCAATGACAGCGACGGTCCCAAAAATGTTGGTTTATTCAAGACAAATCTTAAAACAAACTGTTCTTCCAGTCGGCTAATTTGGTGAAGAGACAGCAGAATCAAGAAATAAGATATATAAATCCGACAGACTCCACCATGCGAGAAAGCACAGTTGAATTCGTTACTTCATAAATGTTTTTCAGAGAGCAATGGATACTTCGGATCCCACCATTGCATCAGTGAATCTAAAGAGGCGCATTCAAAATATAAGCGACTATCTCTCCCATTAGAAGTCATGCAATTGTTATTATGTGAATTTGAACCTGCAGACGAGTCTTAAGACGTTGCTGATTGTGGAGACTATGTATAATACGTACGTTCCAGTGATTCAGCAGAAATAAGAGATATACTAAGTACATGAAAAATATTCTTGATTATTTTTTTTCACTTAAAAAAAAATAATATTAATTTTCAGTGGAGTGAATCTTCTTCAGAAATCATCATCATCATAAACGGTAGTCGCTTTCTTCTTGCAAACATAAAGCTTTAGTAAAATAGAAATTTAAGATTTTTAAAATATGAAAACCACCATTTACTGAAAACCACCACTTAGAGAGGGGTTGACAATTTCGTTCATTACTTCTTATATGAAGAATGAATAGATGCAACTAAATTTTCAAAGGCTTCATATATAAAGGCTATCTACTAGTTTTCATAAAAGTCCAAGAAAGGAGGGCTAGATTTGTATAAGGGCTGACCCTTCTATTAGTTTCATCTGGAGCTTTATGAAATATTTTAAATAGATTAATGTAAATTAGACAAAATTCAGCATTTCTGGCTAAATAAAAGAGTTTAATGGTTGTTGTTTTTCATACAGGTAGTCAGTCAGATGGACAGATGGACATGTCTATATCGACTTGGCTTTGGATGATGCTCACAAATACACTTGTATCGGGTCCGTCAAAAATTTTTTAATTAATTTTTTAAAAAATGATATACAATGAAAATTACAAAAGATTTTTTTAAACTGTTTTTTTTATTTGAAAGCTCAATCCTTCCGGTTAACAGTGGAATATCATATGGCTGCCACGGCTAGCCATGCTGTACCCAATACGGTCGGTCCAATTTTTGAGTACATTTTCGACTGTGTGCAGCCCTATGTCGGTTATGGTATCGCGTATGTTGTTCTTCAAAGCTTCAATTGTCTCTGGTTTGTTGGCGTAACACTTATCTTTGACGGCTCCCCACAAATGGTGGCCAAACGACATCAGAATTTCGACTAAAAATTCGATCTTCAAAAACAGTGCGCAAAAGATCGATTGTAACATTAGCTGTGTGGCACGGAGCGCCATTCTGTTGAAACCAAATGTCACCAAGGTCCTCATCTTCAATTTTTGTAAACAAAAGTTCACTTAACATGGCCCAATAGACTCTAATTTCTCGTGGTACAAGCGAAGAGCTAGACAGACGAATAATACTGACCAAGGCTCTATATGTATTTATTGTGTAGTGCCTCGCCTTCTTCTGTCTACTATAAACATTTGCAAAAACCTAATACACCCTACTATCCTATGGGTGAAGAACTTCTTTTTTTTTTAATACTGTTCTTTTCCAAACGCCACAAATAAATTAAAGAGTGATACAAATTATTTCCAAAAATCGCTACACACTTCACGTAATTAAGCCAGAAAAAAATGTCCACAGCGCACGGTTTAGCGACCACTTAGCTAAGTACTTGCACATTAAGTCCAACAGTTTTCGATTTAAAATGTTTGACAGCATATTATCTTCAGAAATTTCGCGGAAATATTCGAAGCAAACTTCTACGCTCTTCACACTGCATATTATACAGCAGCTCTGACATTGTGTGCCAAGAGTATCCTCGTACAATCTATAACAATTCCTTATGCTGTAATGCAGCGTCACGTTTTCAGGCTTTTTTATTTTTATTTAAAATACAAATTTTCGCATTTTGCTTGTCTTGTTTATGCTTTCGAAGGGGAGCAATGTTTTATGCATATATAAAAATATTTTACGAGTTCAAAGATGCAAGGAGAGTTGAGGTTAAAGTGAAGCAACAGCAGCTGAGTGTAAAAGTAGAAATTATTTCGAAATCAAACAACTTTTCTGTTTATTTTATTTTTGGTTTTTTTTTTTTTTTTATAGGCATTTAGGCGCATTTATGACTATGGCACATTTTGGGGTTGCCTTAACGCAAAAGGATATCATTGAGTTTGTTGTATGTACTTGAAGGATTTCGCATGTCGTGTGTACCTGTTTTATGGTTCATAAAACTTTAACATTTTCGAACGTAAAATAAATACAAAACAATATGTTCAAAAAAAATTAAATTGCACAAAAGGAAACGAGGCGTAATGAAACTGATTTGTTTTTACATTTTGATTCATGCTTTTTTCCTGCAGATTTCAATTTTGTTTTTTCTTTTTTGTTTTTTTTTTGCCCTCAAATTTGTATGTTTGTGGGTTTCTAGTGCGTTCCCAGCATGGCGCATATGTTTGCTGTCACATGATTTGCGAGCTGAATGATGGCGACTTTGTTGTGTATGACGTTGCCCTATGACGTTGATGATGATGATGAAAAAGCCTAGGGTAAACAATGTTGTTAACATAAAATGCCTCAGTGCACTTCAGGGTACTCAGCCTGTTTAAAAAAAAAAAAAAAAAAGTAAACCGTCGTCTTGTGTATTTAATATTGAATATACCTGCCCGTCTGTCCTTCTGTCTAACTCAAGTTTTGCTCGTTTGTTCTGCCTCATGTTTGCTGTCTCCAATCTTTCGATATTACTTCCTCAACAGTACTTTCAAACTGTCTACTTTTTTCAAAAAAAAAATTAGACGCTGCATATACTTATTTATATACGCTTCACCTATGTATTTAGTCAGTTTGTAGGACTGCCTTTTTATGTCCATTTATACAAACAGGAGTCTGCTCATATATAGAAACCTTAACAATTAGGCACGGAAATCTTCATGAAGGAATTATTTATGATAGATTTAGTCTGCTCATGATTTTACTAAGCCATGGAACAACTCTGTAGGTCCGTCATCCTTTAGAGAAGGCATCGCAGCATATCTGCCATTAGGCCAATCTTCTTAAAGGAGCTAATGTGATTGTTGTATAATCTTCATGACCCATCATTCGCTTAAAGCATGGGTTTTAAATGCCATTAGCGCCATTTCATCAGAGATAGTGTGGAAAATGCTACAAATATGATGATCTATTACTAAGTCTATTTATCAAATTTAATTGTTTCGAGTCAATTTTCTGACATCCACTAGTCAATGGTTTTTTTAAACCCGTTTGCTACTGCCTACGAGAACATACTAAATTTTATATTCCATAAGAAATTGAGCCACAGAATTTAGTGAGTTTCTGTTCGTCAACGTCATCTGCAGATCCAATGATTTGGACATCTCTGTAAAACCAAGCAAAGAATCTCGCAATCTGTTAGTAAGAGACATCACCTGCTTCTTATACTGAATGCATTTCAATATATAATATTTCTACCAGTACTCGAGCGATACGAGATGTCTTGTTCTCATATTCTTTGATTTTGGGAATGAGAAGAAGATTTTGAGAGTTCCATTGCTGTCTGTCTGTCTTTTCTTATACCATGTTTCGGTATGAGGAAGGGTATATTAGTTTATGCAAATGTATATAACAGGCAAAAGCAGGCATGACAGATACCAATTACCTTTGCTAGAAAGACGTAATTTAATTTACTTATAAAATATTCAATTTAGGACCACTAAAAGGGGTACAGCTCATACAAATCTGTCCCATCTTTCTGTGTTTTTGTATGAAAAATCTTTGTGAATGATCTCAATTGGGTTAGAAAGGTTGAATGTGGTATATTTTGTGTCAATTCTAATAAAATATTTCATTAAAGTAGAAATCGGATCACTAAAAGTGTTGGTCCCCATGCAAATCTGTTCCACTTTTCTGGGTTTTTGTATGAAAAAACTTTCCGTTTGCAGTGAATTCAACTAGAATCGCAGAATTTGGTATATTTTATGTCCATCCTAATTAAATATTTCATTAGAGTCCAAATCGAACCACTAAAAAAGGTGGTCCCCATACAAAAAAGTAGCACCTTTCCGGGTTTTTGTCTGAAAAATCTTTGTTTTTGCTGTCAATTAAGCTAGAAAGGTCGAATGTGGAATATTTTGCGTCAATCCTAATAAAATATTTCATTAGAGTCCAAATCAAACCACTAAAAAGTAGCACCTTTCTGGGAATTTCTTTTCCACCTTTCTAGGTTTTTGTATGAAAAATCTTTGTGGCTGTTGTCAATTGGGTTAGAAAGGTTGAATGTGGTATATTTTGCGTCAATCCTAATAAAATATTTCATTAGAGTCCAAATCAAACCACTAAAAAGTAGCACCTTTCTAGGTTTTTGTATGAAAAATCTTTATGAATGCTGTCAATTAAGCTAGAAAGTTCGAATTTGGTTCATTTTGTGTCAATCCTTATAAAATATTTCATTAGACTACAAATCGGATCACTAAAGGAGGTGATCCCCATACAAATCTGTTCCAAATTTCTGGGTTTTTGTATGAAAAAACTTTGTAGTTGCTATCAATTCAATTAGAATAGCTGAATTTGGTTTATTTTAGGTTAATTATAATAAAATATTTCATTAAAGTCCAAATCGAACCACTAAAAGAGGTGGTCCCCATACAAAAATGTAGCAGCTTTCCGGGTTTTTGTATGAAAAACCTTTGTGGCTGTTGTCAATTAAGCTAGAAAGGTCGAATGTGGTCTATTTTGCGTCAATCCTAATAAAATGATTCATTAGTATCCACATCGGATTATTAAAAAATGTGGTCCCCATATAAATCTGTATATATGTCTGTTTCATTTTTCGTATATCTGTCTGCATCTCTCTCTGTATGCGTATATGTCTGTCTGCTTCTGTTTCTGTCTGTTTATCTGTCTAAATATCTACCCATCTTTCCATCTATCTATCTAGCTATCTATCTATCTGTCTAAGTGCATATCTTTTTGTTCATCAATTTATTTGTTCATCAGTTTATCTGTTCATCTCTACACCTCCATAAAACCATTTTATATCCAACAGTTTATTATTACCGTCTAAAGTATTTGTATATCGTATTAAATATTCGCTTTAAATTCGCTCTTCTAATTTCGTTTTGCCTTTTTTTTTTCTTTTTTTTCTTTGGATTAATTTTTCCTTTTCATCTTGGCCTTTGCTGTGCTTCTCTGCAACTTGAAAGCTCTTGACACCGCGTGGGTTGGCTGTTTGCTGTTTGCATGGAGGTCAGGTAAGTGAAAAGTGCGTAGCCACTCCTCAACCACTTTTGAACTTTGTTGCGCTAGCTTGCTTACGCACTCCATTTCTGTAACACTATCTCTCGCTTACTCTCACACACACACACACACACACACACACTTATAATATATATTAATCAAAAAAGTTGTCTAATACTGATTTTCCGTAATACATATGTAAGTAGGTATATATGCTACGCGCCACCGATTTTGAAGCATTCGTTTGCTCTGCTTTAAACAAATTTTTTTTTACGGCTTTTTACGTTTTTTATGAAGTACAACAAAATGTTCCACTTTTACATGCAACGGTGACCCCAGTCGACAACATCACGAATCATAATTATCAACGTCAAAATCACTTTACTAAACTCTTCAAGTGCTTCGGGGCATCCTGTACTAGAAAGAAACCCTGTTGCCGTGAATGAGAAAACAAAACAAACAACAAACTTTGAATAAATAATCCAAATAAATTCTCCGAAAATGGGGAAAAATAATTGGAATTTTATTAAATTCTCTACGCCAGTCAAACAAGACAAAACAAAGCCGAACAGAACAGCATAATGGATGAGTTGAAATATGACTGTCCGAAAATTTTATTTGTTTCGTAGAACTCTTCAATGTGAAGTGCTGCGAAAATGTTTGTAATAAGCTTTTTACAATTTGAAACTGTTTCGAGATGAGTTGCCGAAATATTCTACGAGTAGCAACAAATAAACTATTCAAAAATATATTTTACGTAGTTTAATTAACAAAGTGTGTTTGCCGAGATAAAAGGTTTCAGCTTTGTTTAATTTACAATGAAGCAAATTTTACAATGATTTTTTTTAATTTGTTGGACAAATTTTTATTTTGCCAAAAGTTCTGAAAGCAAACTTTTATTAGTTGATATCAAACCAAAAGCAATTCATTTAAATTGGGCTGCATCGGCTGCATAGTAGCAGTAGCTGTTAGGATTTTTAAACGCATAATCCTTATGGACTTTAAGCTGTGCCTTTTAGTGGTAAGATTTGGTCTATCTAATGGCATAATTTATTAAGATTGATGTAAAATAGCCCAAATTCATACAAAAAAAAAAAAGATTCTACAGTTTCGTATGGCAGCTACTTTTTCTTATTTGGTAAACTGCGAACTAGTAGCTTTCATGACATATAGCAACCTCCTTAAAAAGGAAGGAACAAGTGATTTGAAGTAGAAAAAGAAGAATCTAACTGTTTAAACTTGGAGGCTCTAACTTTTATAGTCTTCAAGTAATCGTTGTTCATACAGACAGCCAGTCAGACGGACTTGTCTATGTCGACTCGACTGCTTATGATGCTCAAAAATGAACTTGTATATATTTTATGGGGCATGTCCTGTTTCCTTTTTGCTATAAGCTGCATTTGCCATATTTAATAAACCTTTTTATTTATTTGTTCTCATTTTATGAGCTAGTCTTCATGCTTTCAACTTCTTTATTTGATATGGTGGCTTCCTATGAATGCCTCCCACTTATACAAATACAAATAGGCGTGTCTTCCCACTTTTTGGGCTAGTCTTCATACAAACCCACTACCGCCCTAATGCATATTTTGTATGAAAAACTTCTTTATGTAAGCTAATATCAGCTCATAAGTGGCTATGGTGGCCTCCTCTAAAATTGTATAACAAACCGATTAATTGAAATTACTTTTAAATTGAACATATAAGCTTAAAATAAAATTAAAAACCATTTAAAAATTCAACACATTCTCCACGGAAATTCAGATTTTATTCAAATTCTACGCCAAATCATAAGTCATAGCCTTGAAGTGTTCAATTTACTTTAAAACCACAATCACGCACGCAATAAGCTTGCACAGTCTTCAACACGCTTTTATCCTTGCAATAAAATATATTTAACGCGTTCACCACATGCCGGAACAAGACCAATATGCTGGGACGGACGCCTTAAAGTTGGCTAACAATTTGACGATGACGCATTTGCAAATGAACACACGACAATGTACGCATAAAACGAGGTTTGTTCAACATAAATTCAACTGTTCTCAGAAGTATTTCTGACGTACGTTTTGCAAGAAGTTTTGAGTTCAATGGTGACTTTTTTTTTTAAATTTTCATTAAATTTTTTGTTGAAATTTTTTAATTTTATGCAGCAATGGATTTTACGGACTTGACGACTGTCTAGTCTACGCGTTCTAGTCAGCAGACTAAACATGCTGTTCGCAACATTAAAACATTTTGCTAAGCTCCTGGCACACTGTTTACTTGATTAGGGGAAACAAATGGCTTATAATATATGTTTCCGGATGAATAGGTTATAAGCTGCAAAAAATATTATTATTTGTCGAAATTGCAGAAGAAAAAAAACCAATTTAATTACTTCGAAATATCAAATGAATATGTGGGTGTTTTGATTTTACCAAATTCGCTGGAAGCATTCGTTTTAAATGTCAAATATCGAGCAATAGTGCGTGTTTAAAGTTTAAAGGTTATTATTTTCAAACCATAAATGTCATCTTTACGTCGGCTTGAGTACTACTGGGACTGTATATTGCAGCAAAATCAATCATTTATAAAACTGTTCGATGTATATCGTATACTCAGACTTCTTCGTACGACAGTGAAGCATAGAAAGTTCAGAGAATTTGCTACAAAAAAATACTTCAAATGCTTTAATATATTATGCTCGATTTGTAAATCTTTGCATTAAAAAGTTGCACCTTCAACTGCTAAAAATGTTGGCTTTTCCAAAAGTGGGTTTCTTATAAAAAAATGTGGAATGTAACCTACACTTTTTTTTTATTTTAAAGTAATTTTTTTCTTTGTTTAATTACTTTATTTTAAGAGACCTACACACGCATAACAGAATCGCTACAGCAAAGCAACATACTGAATGTTACTAACAGGATAAGATAAATGCAGCTCTGTTAAGTTCAACCAAGTAATGTTGCTAACATAATTAAATGTATGCAGCTCTGTTAAATGAACGAATACAGCATCTGCTCTAGATTTGATGCCCTGTGACTATTTCTTGTATCCAAACCTAAAGAAAAAAACAGAAAGATTTGAGTCAAATGAAAATATTTTGAGGGCATTTAGAAAATATTTTATTTCTATCGAAAATATTTCATATATGTCTAGTTCGAGTCAATAGCTGCTGAAGTCCACATACAAATTCATGTATTCACTTTAAATATATTTCAAACAAACCTCTCTGCAATCTGAGACAGGTACTTCCTATGACATATGTATATGTATCTGGTATCTGGTTCTTTGGATAATTGCAATTCGGTTCTGTACATGGTATGTGCTTACAGCGTTTGCCGTAGCCAAATACACTTGTAGTAGGAGGAAATTGTGTCATTTCGACGTTGCCGTTCGAAAATGGAAAAAAGAAAATTGTACACCCACAGATTACACATTAGACAGAGAGAGAGAGAGAGAGAGAGAGAGAGGCAGAAAGAGAGAGAGAGAGAGAGAGTCTGCACAGCACCAAGTACATTTGTGGTTAACAAGAATTACAGGCAAAGGTGTCTCGTACGACTGAGCCAACAACACAGGCAGCACACATATGTAGAATGGATGGCTGTTGCTGACGATGAAATGAATAATGTGCTGTGTCGTCGAGTTGTTTTTTATATTGAATGCTTCTACGCCAGCAAGTATGCACTGTGCAGTATGCCGTACACCGTACACCGCACGCCGTAAGTATAAAGTTTGCCCTAAGCGTAATAATTATTATTTACTTGTTATGTAAATGTCCTTGTGCAAGTCTCTGCGAATCCTCAGCTTGTGGCATATGCGTAATTTTGCATACAAAAACATATGAAAAATTACTTTTTCTGTTCTTTTGGCAACGTTCTGTTCCGGATTCATCCACCACCTCCACTGCCTCCCCTCATGCTTATGCTGTAGCTGAAAGCAGTAGTCAAACAAATGTGTTTCCAAAAATATTCTGACTTGGTTTATATTCACATTAGATTAGAGTAAGGCAAGTCATGCTAAGGGTGACGGTAGATGCCACGCATACAAGGGCGGTTTCAAAATATAAAAAAATTGCCAAGCTAATAGCAGTTGGAGTTGATTTTTATTTTAAGATATACCAGTTAGTGTTATTGAAATTAAAGGCTTTAAAGTTTTTACTGACTCAGCTAGATCTATCAATATTTTTTTGGTTATATATCTCTGTTGTGCATGCTGGAAGCGTTGTCACTAAATCTATCTTTGGAGCCATTTAGCCAACTTATTTTCTATAAGCTCTCAACATATGAAATGCAGAGAACAGACAGCTAAGACAGCTGTTTAGATTTAGATTAGAGATCTGATCCTTTAGATTTATGTTTTTTTTTTGACATAAATATGTTCCCGTCCACAATCAAAGCATATAAATATACTCCAGTATGTTCAGCATAGATGAATGGAAATTGGATAAGATGGCATTTTGGAGAGGTTCATAGTCAAGCAAATAGGCATTCCAATGGACAAGAGGTTGTATTAACCATTTGATATACTATCGTACAGCTCTCGAACTCTGGGACTGTCTTTATTTGAAACATATCAGACTTCTCCTGGCAGCAAACATTACAGCTCCTAGTCAGAAACAGATAGGTTATCAGACAATCTAATTAAATGAAAATTTTTCTCTTGGCCGTTAAAGTAGCTTTTAGCCCAGTCTGGCATGTCGTCCTTATATATAAAATGGGTCACATGAATTTATGAGGTGAGGAGGTCATTGCCGATAATGAACAATTGCAGTTTGAAGGAATTGAATGTCGTGCAGTTTGAGTAGCACTTTGCATATGTCACAGGTTTGAACAGTTTGAATAGCGTTAGTGTGTAGCAATTCTAAAGCTTTCAAATTTTAATCATATTTTAACATAAATATCTTTTGACTCTGCAGATCGATTTGTTTGAAATAAACACTAAATGTTATTCACTATAAAGCATCACATCTTTCAGTAATTCAACTTTGAGTCTAATGGTTGGCTTTTAAGTGAAGCATGCACAAACATACAGACATAAATGTAAAGTCTATGATATTTTTTTTATATATATAGATAATAAAATACTAATTTTTAAGATAATATTTTTATTTGGAGCAAAGCCTATATGGATATAATGGTGTGGAGTCGCTGAAGCCCTGCTGGAAATAGGAGTGACGTTCTTGGTACGACTCTATAGTGCCTCCACTTTTTAGTAACATACGTGAACGTGAATTGAATGTAAGACTGAACTGTAAAAAATGCGCCAATGTGTGCTTTTCTCTGTGGAGGAAGGTTCTACTAACAGTACATCACTGCGGACACATCATTGCCCAATGAAAGAAGGTGACATATCTAGGTCTAATCTTTTATCAAAGGAATGAAGTGAGCCTTTGATGAAAGATAAGACCCAGATATAAAACCTTCTTTAACACATCACATATGTGCAACTAAGCTGCAGAAGCAAAATAAAAAAGTTTTACTGTCTATTTAATGGGAGAAGCTTACTCTATTTCTCTCTTTTTCTATATATTTTTCGGTCTCTATCTCTCTCTTTCTCTCTCTCTCTCTCTCTCTCTCACTCTATCCATCTCTCCCTATCTTTAACTCAGCGTACTTTCTTATTCTTAATAGAATGTTGAAAGTTCCACATGTGCAGAGTGCAATACCGGACCAACTGTTTGGCTTTGATTCGGTGGCTCATGCACAACTGTAAAACTGTGACAATTTGTGGGACGAAGCTGAGCAAATTTAACTGGCAGTTGTGTCCATTGAGCAAGCTTAGTTTAGGCATGAAGTTAACTGTCTACTGATCAACAGTTGCTGTTTTCTGCAAAAAAAAAGAGACCTGCCACAGTATAATCCGCCTTCAATTCGAGAGCAAATCAATCGACACACCTGCAGCCCACACCTATCACTTGGCAGTGGCTTTAGCAACGAACTTTGGCCGTAAGAAACTGAAGCAGCTTTATTTCAAGGACCAGTGGCATTGCTAATTAGCAACTCTAAACTAAACTGCAGATCTCTAAATAGACCCAAGAAACTTAAGATTCCACACAGTTCCGACCAATGTTGTTAGGTTAATTCTGCTCACTCGGTTTTCTGCCCATCTTATAAGGACTGTTGCATGGCTAGTGAGTAGCTACAATCAAATACATTGTGTTTGCTTCAGCAGGGTACTGCTTCTTTGGCAGCTGATGTGTGAACTTCTTTCAAAGCCACAATTTGAATATCTATTTGTATATCTGGCATTTTTTTTTTTTTAATATATTACAACCAAATCAACCCTCGCAGTTTGCCAAAAATTCACATTTATTTCATATATATTTCGAATGTTTGTGTTCTTATTTCCATTTTTCGTACTTTATTTCATTTATTTTTATTTTATTTTATTTTGTTTTTGTTTTTTTTTTTTGCATTGCGTGAAAATTGAAATTTCACACACAAAGCACGCCGTGTAAACAAATATTCAACGTATAAAAGCGCTTGGCATAGTCTCGAAAGCGTAAAATGTCGCAGCAAAATTGTTTGTGGCTTGTTGCATAATGGCGGCGGGGGAATGCTGCGGGCCATATTTATCCGAGTATTCGAGAAAACGCGACAAATTGTAAATTGCTGCGAACAGCTGCTGCAGCAACGAAGCAACGAGGCAACGAGGCAACGCAGCAAATGCTGTCACAACTTTCAAAAAGCAACTAAAAGCTAAAATATATATTTTGCAGCGCATAATTCGCAGTGTGTGGCCCGAGTATTCTATGACATTTAAGCATGGCATTCGAAAACAAGCTGCTGGAAATACTGGAAATAACAAAAATTGCCAATATTGCAGTCAACTGCAGGTAAAAGTTTTATTTTTTTTCCCCTTTTTTTACGATATATCAATTCCACTCAGCATGATTCACAAATTGTATTGATTTTGGCTATTTTTTTTGGATTTTTTTTTTTACGACAATTCCATTACACGCTCTAATAAATATTTGCACATTTATTTATGTTTGGCTTCTTATTAGTATGCTTAGTAAGCGTTATCGAGCGAGCAGTATTTGACCTAACTTCTGTTGGCGTTTGCAGGTTTTAAACTATAAAACACAAAAATGAAAGGCAGACAGACGGACAGAAATTAGAAGGTTGGCATGCCTCTGTTGTATTGCGTTGGATGCATAATAATTTGTCTCATATTAATCTATTTATGCAGAAAGTATCTGAAATATATTCTTGGTGTATGTTTCTGTACAATATTTTGGGGTTCTGAACTACAAAATACACCAACTACTTTCAAAAGATCTCTTAAATTGGAAAGCAGCACACTTAATGCTTGGTGTGCGCCCTCAATGGCTCATAATTCCAAACTTCAAATGTAAGCGAGTCGTTGGAACGTGCATAAGTTCATACATTGAAGATTATTAATAATAATTTTGTTTCCAGTCTTGATTAAACTTCACAAAATTTACTTATTCTCCATACTGAACGAACAGCATAAATTCAATTCAAGACGAATGAACAAAATAAACTTATTCTACATACTGAACGAACAGCATAAATTCAATCCAAGAACGAATGAACAAAATTAACTTATTCTGTTTACTGAACGAACAGCATAAATTAATCAACAAACGAACAAAATAAACTTATTCTACATACTGAACGAAAATCATAAATTCATGAACGAATGAACAAAATAAACTTATTCTACATACTGAACGAACAGCATAAATTCAATATGTTTGTTAATTTTTTTTTTTAACATTTCTATATATGATATGGAAGAACTTTTTATTACAATGCGTCTACTTTATGGATTTTTCCAATTGTTCTTCTAACTGTTCGCAATAAGAACGACTGAAATATTATATTAGAAAAAAGGAACAAAATAGAATAAAGAAAGAAAAATGAACGATCTACTTGACTGAACAAAAGTGAAAAAAAACAAACTTATTCTTTAATCAACAAAGTTTAAACCAAAACTAATACAGACAGAACTTAGATACTAAAACATAATATTGGGGCTCAAGGTCGATTAAGTTGTGTGGTTTTTACTGCTTCTCCGCAAATCATCTTCCACCAATCGCTACCGCAATGCTGCAACAATTTACAACACTTCCCATGCATGCTGGTCCGCTCTCCTACTTTTCAACTGGTTATGGCTATTGTGGTGACTGGAATAGGAGAAGTAGAGATTGGTGCCATCTACTGCCCGTTGCTTGATGCCTAAACTTAATGTAAGTAATTGCATGAAGTTGCAACGAACACCAACAAGTCTGGTGCTCTACCAGAGGGTACAGAAATGGCAGTAATTTGCTGTACTTTGCTCAAGCGATATCAGCGCAATTGCTTGCAGTAGGTAGCCTACTTAGGTATCCGGACAATAAGTGGAAATGCTCTACTTGCATCGATCTTAGCAAGGGTACCCCACACTGAAAGTTTCAGATTACCCAACACACGCTTGACACCGCTATTATAAGTAATCTTCAGACAATGAGGCTAATCAACCAGCATACGGACATGAATATCTTCAAAATATTCAATGTATCCGGACATTGAGCTCCAATCTGGCCAGGAGATCTACACAGTCTCTGCCGAAGCCCAAAGATCTAGCTCACTCGCTGCTAAGCGACAGGCTGGACAATTTATATTGTTCCATAAGCTTCTCCAAAAAAAAGAACGTAGACTTGGAAGAACATTTATGCAGACGCAACATCCAGAGAATAGATTATGCTGGCACCATGCAACCAACCGTCTCAAGTATGAGTTAATACAGCAAAGCACGGAGATACTCGATAATATACTGAAGTATGTGCCAATGGAAGGCTACTAGAAATGTCAGATGTCAGCACAATTCTCTTGCTTCCATCAAAAATGCTCTAAGCAATTGCTACCGTTCTGAGCAGGAGCAAGACGATGCTTTTGCAGTGCACCTTTATGAGCATTCCCTTTCCTTAGAGATAGCATCATACGAAGAGGCTGATGCTGCGTAACTCTTTCTGTCAACACCAATCCAGCTTGACCTGCCTGAAAGCCCATTTGGCACAGAGGTTGCTGAAGCCATAATCAAGCTTTTGGTGTCCGTTGTAAGTCAGAGACAAGGAAACATCTGTAACCATACATTGAAGGCACTGTCGGAGAGTGCTATTCTTACTGAGGTATAGTGAGGTTGAAGTATTTTCCGACAATGTAGAAGCTAGCAGTCATCGCAATGATTTTCAAACCAGGATCCTACAGGCCGATTAAACTTCTGCCATCGATTTCGAAGAATTGGAAGCGAGTGATCATTGCTAGGTTTGCAATCATTGTGAAGTTCTGGAGCGTGATCCCGGACCATCAACTCAGCTGCTGCTCTGGCACGATAGAGCAACTCGTCCGACTGCTATTTCCAACGCTTCCAATTGCTATTCCTTTCTAATTGTGTGCAATTGGTTCAGCTATAAACGCACGATATACATATATATATGTCTATATATATATATATATATATATATATAGTACAGACTTTATACGATTTAGTGCTACGTCACAAATTTTGTTTGCATTGCGTTTTTCTATGAAATGGAAATATAAAATCCAGAATTTCGCACGCGAGTCACGTAGAAAAGTTTGTGTTGCCATCATCTAGAACACCTTGAATACTGCGCATTGTATGTATGCCGCACCCCCCGCGCTCTTTTACTCATACACTCATACACTCATACACTACTCACAGTCACCGCGACATGTGCTGTGACAAGTTGATGCCAGTTTAGAGACTGAACCGGAACACATATTTTTATTTACATAGTAGTTTGTTGCAAAACTTATTTCATTGATTTCTCTGGGGAATCGGCTAAATAAACTATAAAAACTTCGTTGTTGACCCATAATGTGTGCAGCAGAATCGATTTACTAAACTACAAGCAAGTGTGAGAGAGATAGGAAGAGTTAGATAGAGAACGACTATAATCGAGTCAATTTCGAATTGTATACGATTTAGTAAATTTTCTTCTACATGTTGGGGTTTTCTAACTTACACACATTCAGACACACACATGCTAACATAAATCGTTGCCTACTCCCAGGCGCTTTATTCTGTCTACATAGTTTGCAACAATTACAAACAAGTTTAAGCAACAAGTTAATTCTACATCGACCGTATATAATCTGTCTGAAAGTGGCAACAACAACAACACCAACAACAACAACAACAACAACAACAAAGCTTACAGTGAAAAATAATTCGTTGAAATTAATACTTTTGGGTTTTCCAACTTGCATATTTACATAATAAGCCTTGCACAAGACAGACTGACTGCCAGCCAAGCCAAACTGTGTGACACAAGTATATTATTTGTGTTACGAGAAACATTATCAGCCATCATATTGTAGAAATTGTTGTAAACTCCGGTCGAGCTATAGTGACACAGAGGACAATGTACTACAAGTCCCTTAATGCCAGCAAAAGTTTTTCGACATATTTTCTGTGTTGTCCGCTTTTTTTTTTTGTTTTTTTTTGTTTTGCATTGTTTGCCAGTTTTCTGTAGTCTATTTGAGGCGGCGCATTACTGAAATTGCATTGCAGCAACTGCATAACAAATACTTTTTCAATTTGCTTAAAAATTCAAATGTAAAAGCTCTCACAATTAGGTTGAGTAATAGAAGTAATAGATGCAGAAAATTATTCCACAGTGATGCGACTATGTATATAGGTTGATCTGCCTTAAAAGGTAGTACCTTAAGCCTCGCGTTCTTCTGCTTTTTAATAGCTACACTTGGACAATTGTCTAGCAATCACTTTTTGAAAATTTTGGAAAACGATTTATTAATGAAGACAAAAGTAAGATAGGCTCAAAAATGTTAAACAAACAAAAGCTACAACATTTTCTCAAACGGAAAGCCCATGTATTGGCAAAGAGATCCTAGAAAAACGCTTGACTTACTTCATTTTGTAGTATTCGCATATATCTTCCTTAGTCAACATAGACGACGACTAGGCTTTGCTAACAATTTTTAATTAGTCAGAAGATTTTTTGGCTGATATCAATCATTGTAATAGAGAGCATATGCACGAAATACCTGGCTAGCACTGCATATGATTTGATGACGCGTATGACTCGTAGAAATATTTGCAAAGAAATAAAAACAACTTAATGAAGTACTAAGATAAAGAAGATTTTTAAATATTCTGAATATTATGTGATCGTCTCGCTGCTGAAGCCTAATGGAGCCTGCTGTCGCTCAGATGCTGTATAAGCTGAAGTCTTTGCTGAACATTTTAAGGAACGCTCTCACCCACATGACATTGTAACAAATCATGACATTGCTACAACTCTATTCATTCTAAAATTTAAATTGCAAATGTTTTTACTCACCCCACCATTCACTATAGGGCAAAAAGCAGCCGTCATAAAACATCAGAAACCCCGTAAAACCTGAGCGCGCTTTACCACTTAACACTGATATTCAATGCCATCATGGTATTGCATCACTTCCCGGGTATGTGAAAGCAAGCAATTGTGATGATTATCTATAAACCGGATAAGCCGGAGAGAGACCCTGCATCTTACCGGCCAATCAGAAAAGGTAGACTTTTAAAGGTATGGGAACGACTGATTGCTGCCAGAATTGTTAAAATTGGCGAGTTCAGATATCTCATTCCGGACTTCCATTTTGGATTTCGCACTAAAGGCCTTTGAGTAAAAATTTAATTGTGAACGTTGCTCAAACTTTCGATCGCGTATGGCATCTAGGACTAAAGTAAAAAACGGTTTATCTTCGCCTTATATCGCACTGATCCAATCTTTTCTGAAAGAACGCTCCTTCAGAGTCAAAGTTCAGATAGAGCTGTCTTCCATTCACCCGGTTTGTGCTGTAGTACTTCAGTACGCAGATGATATATGCGTTAAAATAAATTCAAAATCTGAAATTGATGCGGCTGACGCTACTCAGGACTATCTAGACCAACTTGCAGAGTGGGCCAGAAAATGGAATGTTAAGCTCAACTCATCAAAATCAGTAAATGTATATTTCACACTAAAAAAAGATCACACACACCAATTGTGAACGCGTCAACAGCTACTTCTTTCTTTCACCATGAAGTTTTACCACGCAGTTTATTTTTGATGTTTGGGAATAAAAAGTAATTATGGGGTGTGGGGTGATAAATCAGGATTGCGGATGTCCCATCAATACGTTCAAAAACTCTCCTGCGTCAGTGCTTGCATAGTCATGTTGGAGGGTGATATGGCTTCGGCAATGAGTTTTCGAATTTTTCCGAAGACTTCAGGCAAACAAATGCTCGCGTACCATTCAGAATTTACCGTCCTATGTTGCTCAAGTGGCTCGTCTTGCAACAACGACACGGTCGATTGCTGTTTTGTTATGCACTAAATGCCACACCATCTTGCTAACACCTGTCTGTCCAATGTACATTTCAGTATCGCAATTTGGCTTATAATACACAAACTATTTTAACACAACTTGTGCTTAGTGCTGCACAAAACCAATCTTCATTTGATGTAATATATTAAGTTTTTGATTTATTGTTTTTTTTATGCATTTATTTATTGGAAAATCATGAATTAATTTATTTAATATTTAGTTGTTCGATCTCATTTTCTTCATTAATCACTTCATCTGTTTCTTGCGTTGATTTTGACGGCGTTCCACATTGCTTTGTCAGAAACTCCACTTTGCAGTTTCTTCTGAGACAAAGATTTCTTTTTATTTTATATCAAATATTTAGTTGGCATGCAGCTGGCTCTAGTTTTTGCAATATTAATATTTTTAATGGATTAAGTTAACTAATTTAATTCAGCAGGAGAACAAAATCCGCTGAACAACTATGAGATAGTAAAAATGCTTTTGTATTGTTTTAGAATCAAGAATTATTCTCAAAAACCAAATAGTTTAGATTCTCAAATTGTAAAATATTTAAATTAATATTTAAATATTTTAAAAATTTCCAATCCAAATCAACGCACTATTTTGTGGCGCACTATTTCAGCATATTGCAACTGTTTTAATTTCCTTGTTTTTATGTAAATAAAATAAAAAAAAAAAAAAAAATATTTATATGCCATTCAAAGGAAACCGCAACATAAACCACATCCAATTTACAGCCGATGTTAACCAAACCAAACCGATCCAAAATGAACTGTGCCAATATAATCGAATGTCATCAGTGCATATAATTTATCGCTTCCGCAATATTAAAGCAATTTCCTATTGTTTTTTCCGCTTTTCCAAGCCGTTGCTATTTTCTACTTTAGCGACTGACGTCCGGCTGCCGAACGTCTTGCCTCTGGCTGTGTTTTTTATGACATGCGCGCCTAAAAGTGTAGCTTGGCAGTAAAGAAAAAAAAAAAAAATGGAGCAGGAAAATATGGAAATTATTGCTTTGCCATATTCTACGCGCTCACACTCTACCTGTCCCTTTGAGGCTGCGGCAGTCATCAATGTTTACATAGCCACATCCGGTTTGACTTCGATATGTATTGATGACTTTTTATCTGTGTTTGTTTGTTTGTTTGTTTGTCCGTTTTTTCAAATTCTTTTATTAGGCCCTGTACCGAAGGTACAAGAGCCTATTGGGTTTGTGCAAATGTATGTAACAGGTAGAAATAATCGTAGGAGACCCCCAAAGTTACCCCCATTATGGTCAGGAGTGATAGGGGAGTCGATATAGACATGTCCGTCCGTCCGTCCGTCTGTGTGAGCGAAAGGATCTCGGAAACGGTAATAGATAGAGACTTGGTGTTTTTTGCATTCGGCTAGGACTGCTCCGGAATTTCACAAGTTTATTTTAAAATTTTGCAACTCCCCCCCCTTCCCCATAAAATCACCACCAAGGGTAAAAATTTCTTCGGCACAAAAAAAAGTAAGTATGCCAGTATAGAGATATCGTCCTTCTTAGCCAAAATCCGAAAAGTTCATCAAAATCGGATAATAAATGACGATTTTATAAGCAATTGAATTAGAACGACCCCCCTTTTCTTTTCATTCATATTCGCGCAGTGAGAAGTGGTCATGTGTTTGGTCATAAGCTCGGGAAACATTTAATGTGTTTGTTAGGCGAACTGAACTGGTACAGGGCCTCTTACAGTCGGTTACGCCCGACTGAAATTTCCTTACTTGTTTTACTATACAATGCTATCTGCCAGACAATTATGTTTGTGTTCACATACTTTTAGCAGTCACTTTAAAGCTTTTGTTTTTATATTTTTAAATTATATTTTTTTTATTTTTTTAGTAGCCACAACAGAACTTTACGCGACAAAGCAAATATGAAAGCCGCAACATTTTCGCATATTTTTCTCCGGAAATAAACTTGATAAATTGAATTAAAAATAAATTATTTTGCATTAACTAAAAAAATAAATAGGAAGCTATTTCTAAAGAAGAAACCACGCTGCAGTTGAGTGGAATAAATTTCGCGGAATAAAACGCCCACACGGCATTCACTGGCCAAAGCACTCCCACGCAAATAACCACACTGTCACATGATATAGCTGGAATTGTATACACACACACTATTCGAGCGTAGCCTCCTACAAAAACTTCTTTCGAACTTTCATAATCCATCAAATCATATAATCCATTCCATTCCAAAATTACTATAACCGAACTAAAATACGCACTCAGCTAAATGAAAGTATAACCTCCCGACCGCGCCCGTATAGCCTGCCATTACAAGTAACACAGCAGCTTCTCGAGCTCTACAACTACAACATCCTAGACAGTAACATGCCACAACAATTCAAGACCAGCACCATCATACGCATTGCTTTTTTCAAAACCAACATTCTTAATCCTTGTATGGCAAAACTATTGCACAAAATCATCGCCAATTGACTATGGTAACTTGCTTCCAATAACAACCTATACGATAGCCATCAAATGGGCTTGCGGAAAGAAAACTCAGACTCTTCAGCCCCTTCAACTATCTCCATCGTCTCATTGAACTTTGAAAAGGCATTTGACAGGATTAGCATCTACGCTAAAACTGTTGAACCTAAAAAATGGAATTCACACTAGAAAACGTGACTTCACTTAAAATCCTTGGATTTACAATAGCCAACAGATACAAATGGAATTAATATATCTTTCCCCACAACTATCGAAAAGACTCAACGTTATAAAATGCCTATCTTGTCACAAATATAACTGCACTACCGATAATTAATATTATTCCGCCTACATTTCTATAAAATTACTCCTTAAACATCATTAATCACATTAAGAACTCTCTAACACTTAGTAGTAAGATAAGCCCTCAGTGTCATATGCTCAACTTCAATTAATAACCTTCTAAACGAAGCTAACATTATGCCAATCAATGTTAGAAACTCCAACTACACTCCAAACACTCACCATTAGAAAGAATCTACAAAATAATCCGTATATCAAAAAGAAACCCAAACCCAAAATTTCTGCAAGGCGAAGAAACAAAAAAACATTCATCTTTGCTGTCTGTCTTCAGGCCATACTACGTCATAGCTTCACCTGCACACCCTAAAACAAACACAGTCCCAGAAACCTATAGTACTAAATTCCTCGAGCTACAATATTCCTAAAAATGTCACAAATTTCTTTTTATAGATCATAAAGCATCACATTCTCATATATAGAAATATTCTGCCAACTTTTAACCTAACTAAATCTTCACTGCAAAACTTGCAGCCATCCTCAGTACCTGCAAATAGACAATCAACCAACCTGAAAAATTTGCTATATGTACAAACTCCCTTTCCGCACTAAAAGCAATAGCCAATCCCAACCATAGAGACTTTAACACAAACTCAGTAAGAAATGCACTCCAAAGGAAACAAAATTATTATATGGATACCCTACTTACTTAAATGGCCGCGTCTAGGATGGCGCGCCAGCCGCCAGTCAGTCGTTTTGAATGCCAAGTACGGAGAGATCTCTTCTACCTGGTCATTCCATCCATTGCCCGGTTGTCCTCTATTTCGGCGTCAACCAATCAAGTTCGGGCCCCCATGTTAACCATGCGTGCTGAAGCTCTTTCATCCATTCGAATGAATGCAGCCGCTGGAATTTTATGCACTGGACTATGTCAACCTCATCGAAACTCGTCGCCGACTCTAATATGAATACCCGGTCATTGCAATATGTCGGGCAATGAAAAAGCAGACCAAGCACGTTTGCAATCTTGAAGGAACAAACATTTTTTTACTTTGCCAATATTAATATTAAATCTATTGAAAAGCTCCGCATAATATTCTATGCTGAAGGTTCTCATTTTTCAAGCTATCGGATGTGAAGGACGACTTGTGCAACACAAAAAAATATGACAGAAGGTTTGGCTTTAAAACTGCGGAAAGCCACATATGCCGCTTGAATCAAGATCTGTTATTAATTTTTAGGACAACTTTCCTAGGCCTTCAAACAAATTTTTTTTTTTTTACAAAATTTTTTTACATAACATGATCTTCTTGTTGTTCTATATCAAAAAGTATTCCGTATTATCGGTACTGTTTGCGAGTTTAAACATTCAAAAATTCCACTCAGAACCAACGCAGAGCGTAAAAGTATAAAAAGAAGATTTTATGATCGCAGAATGCCAATGCATTCAATCGGCAATCGATGATGTTCGTTCAGCAAAGAAAGAGTCAATATCAAACAGGCGAGACTGATAGCAGAATATAATTTAAAATTGGGAGGCATTGAACTGCACGAAAATTTTTATAGAATGAAATTAGGGATTGTGGCCACTTTTAATTGCAATCATGAACTCAATAAGCGCTCAGGTAAGCGCATGAAAGCTGTCAATAATTCCAATATTAACCAACTGAAGTTTCTTCGTAGTCAGACAACGGCGACATTCAAGCTGTCGGTACTTTCTAGTAAAAAGTAGTCCCTGCAGCTGCCAACAATGAATCAGATGTATATGTTGGATAGAAAATAAAATAAAATTTAATATTTCAATGCATTTATTTTTAATATGCATAGCTAAGTCGATTAAAGTTGAGAAAATAAAAGTGCAAACGCAATTGCTTGGCAGCTTTGCTTTGCTTTCTCTAATAGATTTAAATCTTTGAGCTTTGGTTGATGAGTTTCCTATGAATTTTTTGTAGCAACTTTTAAACGAAATTAAGAGTCCTTGAGCTTTTTTGTATAAGCTTAGATAAGTTTCGGTTTATTTTAAGCATTTAAATAGCTTATGAAATATCTATGAAATAATTTATTTATTTCGCAACATATTTAAGCCATACTTTAGCATTAAAATACAACAAAAAAAAAAGTTAAAAACTTTGCTTTACAATTAAAATATTGCATATCCATGAATGATTTACCATGGCTACGCACAGAATTACGTTGAGGAAATAACGAGCGCTCATCTCATTAAAATCAAAAGCCTGCAGGTGTGCAAACATATATACAATATATAGCATGAATATGAATATTATCATTTAACTATTATATCGCACAAAAACATCAACTCAAGAGCTAAAAGAAGTCATACAAAAAAAAAATATACATTCATTCAAATGTATACAACTTACAGAAGAAGTATAATATTTCTGTAATAACTTTGTTTTTTTTTCATCTCTTGTATTTAGTTAAACCAATTCGAAATGCATAAAACCAAATAAGAAAAAACTAACAGAAGCGTAAGTCTGGACACAGATGTGTTTACATGTCTATTTGATGCTGTTGATGGCAGGCGGACAGACAGACAGACAGGCAAACGGATGCTGGCAAATAGGAACAAAGTAATAAATGCATATATATATGCATATAAATAAGATCTATATAGATGAAAGCACATACAGACATAAGTACTTCAGTTGTTTATTACATTTTCATGATGAGCTGATGAGTTTATTGCCAACTAACAAATGGCATATAAAGAAATCGTATGAACGTCTGCACTTTATATGTATACACTGCGCAACAAGGTCTGATATTAGAGTTTTAGCAAATTATTAGTTTGTTATTTATAGGTTTGAATTTAATTGATTTAGAGTAAAAGTCTAGAAGATAGCACCTGCAGGTGGATTGAAACAGCTACTTAGCTACTGAAAACTTTTAATCAAGTTTTACTTAAAACTCTTTTTTTTAAAGCCGGTTCACATGATTTCTTTTGTACGAAAAATGCTGCTTTTTATTACAAAAAATTTTAACAAGAAAACTTCACCACGAAAACTTTATGTAGAGCGGTTTCAGGCTATAAGGTCTCAATGGCTGAGTTTTCAGAATTTTGAAGTAAAAATTTAATAAAATATTCGTCAAATGTATAAAGGCCTGTTGTCGCATACAACTGAAACTGAAACGAAACTAAAGGCCTGTTGTCGCATACAACTGAAACTGAAACTGAATGCAGTACATTAGCAACTGGAACTGACACTAAAACTGAATTTTAGAATTCAGTCGTCCGGAGCAACTGAAACTGAATTCAGTACATCAACAACTAAAACTGAAAAAAGTACTTTTGACTTCTTTCAGTACTGAATGACAGAAAAATACGAAATACAACACTGGTAAAAATGTTAAGTGATGATTAACCCCCTACTGAAATTTCAACTGAATAATTGTACAACAGAAACTAAAATTCACTTTCAGTTACGTTTCAGTTTCTGTTGTATGTGACAACAGGGCTTGAAAGAAGTCAGTTTCAGTTGCTGATGTACTGAATTCAGTTGCAGTTGCTCCGGACGATTGAATTTAGTTTCAGTTTCAGTTTCCGTTTCTGTTGTATGCCACAACAGGCCTTAACTTCGATATGTAAAATGTTTGAATAAAATATTTCAATTATTTTATTAGAAAGAAATTACAGAAAAAATGTTTAGCTTTCAAAACCCACTTAACCGATTGATTTTTAAGATTTTTTTTAGTAGTACTCGCAGTCTATCATTGATAGTCGAATATGACAGCATTCAAATCTATCTTCTTAGACCCATTATACGAATACTTTTCGGCATCATGCGTCATATATTACTTTTTTTGAGCGACAGTTTGTGAGAGTTGCAGTGCACAAGCAGATTTTTTGGCAATCGGTTCAGTATTTTCGTCGTTAAGTAATTTAATATCTCACTTGTTTGTAGATAAAAAGGACATACGCTTCCTTTCTCTCATTCTTCTCTTTTCTTCTCTCACTTTCATTCCTTGTGTCTCTTTTTGTCTTCACTTAAAAAACTACGCTCCAACATACACCTTATATACCAATGTTTGTTGTATTTGGCTCTCTTTATGCCTTTCATTCTGCATCTCTTTCTCCTTCCCATTCCCGATAAAGAGAGTTGTTGTCCCACACTTTGTCCCTCACATTATTCCTCACTTTGTACCACTCTTTATCCATGTCTTTGTTATTCCATTTGTCCCACTCGTAGTCCTACTCTTTGGCTCACTCTTTGGCTCTCTCTTTGGCCCTTTCTGTGGCGCTCTCTTAGTCCCTCTCTTTGCCCCTCTCTTTGCCCCTCTACTTGTCCTTCTCTTTCTCGCTCTATTTGTCTCGCTCTTTGTCCCTCTCTTTGCCGTCTCTTTAACAGTCACTGTGACCCTTTCTTAGTCACACTGTTCGTCTTTTTGTCCCTCTTTTTTTTCAACCCACTTTCTTTCTTCATTTTTATGTAAATCTTCATTCACCCCTTTTTTCTCACGGAATTGATTACAAACATTCTCCCAACATATCTGGTTAAGTCTGACAACAGAATTTTCTCTCAGACACTACAGATTGATAATTTTTTTAATTTTTTTTGAGCATAATTTGAACGGCATTTTTTTCCCAATCCCAGCATTCATCAGAATCTTATCTCAAATTATCGTATCACTTCTCAGACCTCAGCTCGGCCTAAGCTTATAGGACCTGATCCAACATGTTGTGCATACCGTGTCGATAGTCAATCTGGTCCTATATAATATTAGCTCAGCCACATTTGGGGAATCTCTGAATTTGGTAACCACAGAGAGTAACTGTGTATACTGAATGGATATAGTTTCTAAGCAACCCACGAGAAAATCCGTACGAAATTGCTTCGCGTTAGAGAATTTAAAACAGATAGGAGAGCAGTGGGCATCAGCTTCAGAAACAATATCAGAATACTTTACTTAACCAAGTATGCTGATATTATTTCTCAGGCTCGATAGAGACTCGAGAGCAAGTGACTCGAACGACACTCGGAACTCGTGGAACTACCAATAGAGTAGAAGCGAAGCCACCAAAAAGCAAACAGTTACGCTAGCAAAAGTGCCATAGAATTTTATCTATGGAATACCAATAGGTAATGCTGGCGTCCAATAAAGAAGATGGAAGACACCATACTATGTTAGCTGCTGAAAAAATGGACCAATAAAATTAAGTTCCACAAATAAAAAAAACAATAAATATTGGAAAATTGTGTTTCATAATAGAAATAAAATATTTTTACTCATATTTAAAGAATAACTTGCATCCCTTATTCTATACATAAACGATTCCCGGTTCACTTCCAAGAAAAATTTTTCTTTATGTAGAAATATGATTCGAAACAAACTACCCAACAGTTCATAGATCTCAAAATATGTGCATTTAAAAATGTTGAAGAAAGAGCGCTGTAGTGCAGTTCCAGAACCTGAACATTAAATTTGAACCATGTGCTATATTTTATTTAAAATATAAGAAAGTACATACTCCAAATTTCTTGTTCCAAGCTAAACTAAACCACAACAAAATTTTTATATTATATAAAGCCAGGAAAGGGAACTAATTTGTATGAGAGCCAACACTTCTAGTGGTCCAATATGGACCACTATTTTTATAATTTAAGTAAGACAAAAAGTAAGATCATCAAAATTTGGCATTTTTTAAGAAATGAAAATTTTTTTTCCATTCAAAAACTTAGAAGGGCATTAGGACTCATTGAATATTTGTTATCTGAAGAGAGAGAATGTGAAAGACAAAGTATTCAAATCTCAAGGTTATATCATTTATAATCTCCAAATTCATATGGAGAGCCAGACAGACAGATATGTCTATATCAAATGGAATTTTTTGTATGGGCAGTTACCACGTTTAGTGCTCCGATTTTAACTTGTTTGACACATTTTATGCGGATTAACTTAAAATACATCAGAAAGGAGGAATGAAAGCTAACCTTTTATAGATCCATATCGGACCACTTGAATATTTTATAATGATTAACGTAAGATAGAGCAAATTTGGCACTAGATGAAGAACAACCAAATTTTGTTTACACACAAATTTAGAAGAAGGAATGCGTTTATATGTTCCAACGTATATTGAATAAAAGTTAATTGAAGCAAAAATAGGAGAATATAAATATTCGAATTTGAAGGATAATCTTCAAGGTCACGTTGTTTATACGAACAGTTAGGCAACCAGACAGAAAGAAAGACGGACAGACGTAGATCTTTATATCGAGTCGAATTGAGATGCTGATTAATACTATATACTATACAGCAAACCATTATAATTTTCTGAGAAAATGTTTTAACAATGGAGCCTTTAGCAGCGCTCCCCAAATTTTTTTAAAAGGTTTCTCTGAATTTCTCAAGTTTTAAATAAAATACCAAAACTCTTAATACCAGCCCTTTTGCAGTTGTGGAATGATAGTTGCCTTGCGGTATCTGATATACATTTTGCATACGCTTCCTTGAGAGCAGCATATTTTCATATGGCTTTATATGCTTTAAGTACTACTGATCCTTTTTTCTTTTTCCATTTTTCGCTGCTTGTATTTTTCTTTAATTTTTTTTCTTGTCTGAACAGCGAAGTCATCATCGTCCTCTTCTTATGCTGAGTAGTAGAGTCAGTCGTAGTCATTGCTCGTTGCGAGTTATTAAATATGAAAAAAACATATTTAATATTCAAAAAGCATTAAGTGTATATATATACGCACACACACACACACACACACACACACACACACACACACACACATATATATATATACATATACACGCAGGCATAGTTCGACACACAGTGAAGTTGAAATAAATGGGACGAGCAACGGATATGGTCAATGTAGCCAGTCGAAGCTAATGGCATACATGAAGGATATTAAACATGAATTGCACAGCTGGACATGCCAAATAATTTGTACAACATGTAAACCAATTGAATTGAGTTGTTGTCATGTAAATGTTGTAACTATGTTACAGCTGCTTCTGCTGCTGGCACGTTGTATCTATGCTTTATTGATTTATTACTAAGTCAAAATTGTTTGCATAACAACTTTCTATTATTTTTATTAAAAATTATTGCTTGTTTATAGGCATTTCAAATGTTATATTTGCTTAAATTGTTGGTAAATAGCTTGTGGCATGTTTATATATGGTTTAAGAGCATAACCGTTTCATAACCGTTTCAAACCCGTTTCATAACCGTTTCATAACCGTTTCGTAAAAAAACTTCTTAAATTAATTTCTTAACTATTTTGTAACAAATTTCATTACTAATTTGCGTTATCAAAAATTCCGTTTGCTTTAATTCGTCAATATTTGAAAACTTTGAACACTCACTAACATTAAATTTGCAAATCTTCATAGGCACCTTGCCACTAATTACTGTTAATAACAATTTAGCTGAGCTACTCAGCGCATTAATATTAAATTTTTGCCTATCTGCCAAACAAATAAGCTAAATCATTTTCATATATTTAATATTTATTTAATTTTGCGCTCTATTTGTTGTTTCATCCTGTACGCTCTTTGATCTTACACAGAATTTGTTGTTGTTTGCATTATAATTAATTATGTGATATACATATTTTTTTTTTCTTTCAGACAGCGGGAACTCAATGATTTGCTCGACAGACTATTACTTATTAAGTTTGCATAGTTGAAAATGCTTTGCTGGCAAATAACTTGGGGCAACTATTTGCAATGAAGTCGTTTAATGAATTGAAACGTGACGCAGTGACAGTGGAAAAAAAGAAATTTAAATCAAATTTTTATGAGCAAGAAGTAATGAAATGTCTGCGAAATTTGAAATTTTAAGCTGCGCAAATAAACATTCATACCGATTTGCGAATGTATGTCATAAGGGTCCAAGAAGGAACACTGCCATCAAATTGAAACAAATTACCAAATTAATTTCAATGGAACCGAAGCTCAAATACTCAAAACATTTGTTCCTGGCGCGTCAACGCTAGAATTTATGCTAAACAATTGAACTATTAAGGCCTTGACTCTTCTTAGCGATATAGACGTACAATTTGTACAAAAAGAATAGACTCCGCCCCCTAATTGTTCGTTTCGTTCACTCGGCTACCTGCTAAGAAGTGGAGCAGCGCTACTAAAAATAGGAAATAAAATATAAATGCTGACACGACTTTAGAACCTTTTTATTATTTATTTATTATTAAGTAGTAGGCACTGCGACCTTAGAGGTCTATTGTGCCATAACAGTTATTGACTGACAGCAACTCATCCAGCTCTACTGCGCTGAAGAAAGCCACTAGGTTTTTGGAATTGAGTGCATGCACCGCCCTTCCTGTCACTTGGTAATTGCCAAGTTATATGTGCCTGCTTTGGGTCAGAGCTGTGCAGTCCCCCAGGATATGCTCCGGAGTTTCGTCATCCTCCAGACAGAATCTGCAAGTGCTATCACTTTCGATTCCGATTTTACACAAGTGTCTCCTAAGTCTACAGTGTCCAGTCAGGCAGCCCGAAATCATTCTTAAATCGTTTCTTTTAAGACCGTTTCAAATTTCCGAACTCTTTTTGTTGTAAGAGCCTAACAGCTTTTTGCTCTGTTTTAGTTCTTCACATTTTTCCCAGAAAAAGTCTCTTGCTTTCTTTTATTTCTCTTTTACCAGGATTCTCATTGTTTCTGGTCCGAGCCCGCAGAAAGGCTCTGGACCCATGAAAAGCGACGCTGCCCCTCTCCTTGCCATCTGCTTTCTATCTTTCTATTGCATATATTTCTGCCTGAAAGATATGTGAAATGTGAATTTCCCTAGTGATTCGAAGTATTTAGTGCGTGGTCCGAAGACTCCCATTCCACTTACTTCGTCTGTTTGGGAATCATCTGTGTACCAGCTAATTGCTCCTGGTTTGATATTGTAGTTCAGCGTTATGTTTCCCCATTCTTCTTTATTGCTGAGCCCTACTTGGAATCTTCTAGTGAAGTTGTTCATTATGCCTAGGTTGTCACTAGGGTGTTGCAGGAGTGGGTGGGCGTCTTTCATATTAACACTTGTTTGATTCCCGATACAGGTCTTCCTACTAGTGTTAATTCTTCCTAGCCTAGCAATGGCTCTGTCAGTCTGTTGTTGGATATAAAGATGCAGCGGCATTAGATGCCACACTAGGACAGGTTCGCATTGATCCTGTTATAGATATACAAGCCAACCTTTGAAATTTGTTCAGTTGCTTTCTAGCTGTTGTCAGTTTAGCTCTATCCGCCCAGACAATGGTTCCATATGTTATTATGGGTCTGACCCTTGTGAGGTACATCCATTTCATTATTTTGGGGGTACACTCTGTGACTCTGTAAGTCATCATTGCCATTGTAACTTTCTTCACTACGTGTTCTAAATGAGTTTTCCATGTGGTACGCTTGTCAAGGTACCTCCTTGGAGAATTCGATCAGCGTGCCATTCACCCATATTGGCTTGAGTTACTTCATCTTATACTTCCTAGAGAAAGGAATACTCAGTCCTACCTTAGAGCAACAAGATCTTGTGATCTTAATGCCGATCTTAATTTGATCACATAGTGTGTCTTCATGCTTCCCCATGCAGATTATAACTATGTCGTCTTAAGAACCTTAGAAAGACTTGATAAAAATTATATGGACTCTTCACCATCAATATCAATGGTTAAGAAGTGTATAACTGAGTTCCGATAAAATCCATGAAATGATATTGGACGATCGAAGAATGAAAGTGCCTAAGATGGTTGAGGCTTAAGGCATATCAACTGAGCAAATACAATTACATTTTACATAACCTTTGTATAAGAAAAAGCTATACGAGATGGATGTGCGCTGCCGTGTGATCACTTCTAAGACATGTTTGGCGATGATTAGCCATAAATCGAACAAGTTTTTGTACATTTTCATAGACACCACATCAGAGAACAAGAAACAATGAAGAAAGTAAATTTCTCAAGTAGTACTTGCACCAAAGCAGGCTAAGGTGAGTCTATCAGCCTATAAGGTTGTTTTTTTATTGAATGCACGCGGTGTCATTCATATCAATTAGAACTTTTGGACAGATGCACACGTGTGTAGTCACCATGGTTAAGCTCCACAAATTGAATGACAAACTGCTACCCCTTACATATTAAGCCCGCTGTGATTATTTATTGTATCCAAGCGTGTATACATGGCTGTGTGGTAAACTGGATCACTGAAACAAACGCCCATTTTTAAAAGAAAACCCTCAATTATTTGGAACGGAAAAGTGCTGAACTAAAAGTCTAAAAGACGGCTATGTAAAGAAGAAATAAATCATTTTTTTAACGAAATAAATATATTACACTGGTCAACATAAGAAAAGTCTCATGACCAAGATACTGAACCAGCCTATCCGCATAAATTCTTTCGCGCTGAATCCGAAGTCAAAATGTTTGGCTAAAGTTTCGGAGGTTACCTCAAAAAACTTACTTTGAGGCCATCTCGAAAAATTTAGACAACCATTCTGGCTTTAGATTCAGTGCGAAAAAGAAGGTTCCTTATATTGTGTATTCTCACACATTTAGTACAAGCTACGACTACGGTACTGCCACGCCTCTTGCTAACTTTTATATACATTTACACAAAGTTAGTATGTCTTCAAGATAGTTTCAGAATTAAAAACAAAAAAAAGGAACCATATTGTACAAAAGAACAAAAATGAACGAGCTTAAGCACTGAACAAAAATGAACAAAAGTTAAGTTAGTACACTACTATAAATAGGTGAAGCCTATGCTAAAGTGACCACTATTTTAAGGCTTTTAAGTATAAATGATTTATTTATTAAAATTTCAGAGCAAGCAAATAAAATAAAAGAATTTCTTCGCTTAAATAATTTAAACTCACTGTTGACGCTTTAGTTAGTTGCTTTAAATTTATGCGCAAAATAAAGTTTCTACTTTATAAAAGATAATATCTTTCCATTAAATCCAAATGTCGCGATTGCTCACTTAAAATACTTTTCATTGTCGATGGATGCACTTTTGAAACAAGTACTTCATCGTAACACACTTGAAAGCACTCAAATATCATCAAATGTTGATTCTTTTTAGTTTTTTTTTTTTTTTTTCAGTTTGCTTCTCTTCTTCTTTTTGGCATACTTGAGATAAAAACCAAAAGCAACAGAATTGCATGCATTGCGTTGAAACACTCACAAATGGATAGATGGATGGATGGATGGATGGAGAGAAAGACAGACAGACAGACAGACAGACAGACACACACTTGAAACAACAATGAATACTTAAAAGCGCCCAAGGAGTAGTGGAGCAGCCAGCCAGCCAGCCAGAGTAGCAACAGTGACAGCTACGATAAGGACATCAATGTCCTTGTGTCGAGGTGATGACACAGCTAGAGCTGCTGTTGCTCTTTTATTTCATGACAAAACTCATCTCGTCAACAAAAATTTGCGGCATGCAATACGCCGCACTCATATATATTTCTCGTGGGAGTTCAAATGAAAATAACAAAGTTCCCTAAATACTAGCAAGTAAACTGTAGAATGCATGAGAAGAAAAAAAAATTTGTGGCTAGAAAAAAAAATAGAATATAAAGAATTTTTGGATGATTGCACTACTGCACTCGGTTAGCTCAATTATTTAGTCAACGTTTTAGTCGCATTCACAAGTAGAACTGAATCCTGATTATGTCTTAAAAAAAAAAAAAAAAAAAAAATTAACAGTTAGTAGTTGCTTTAGCGCAATTGTTACAAAATGGAGGCTTAGAAATGTTGCCATAGATGATTTTTTTCTTTATCAGGGCATCTGCGGCATTTTAGGAAATAGCCAAACGGAAACGGTTAACTACCAAAATGCGGAATAGACAGGAGCGAGAGCATAATACATTACAAATTATGACACTTGCAGTTAACTGAAAAAATTTTAACG
The DNA here is from genome assembly GCA_035044805.1 of Leucophenga maculata. Taxonomy (NCBI): domain Eukaryota; kingdom Metazoa; phylum Arthropoda; class Insecta; order Diptera; family Drosophilidae; genus Leucophenga; species Leucophenga maculata. Next base: position 90,774 of record JAWNNP010000471.1, read on the forward strand.
GTATATTGCTTGTCAAAAAGGGTCAAAAAGCATCCTAAATTGAATAACCTGAGCTAAAGCAAAAAATGCTTTTTTATCAAAATGGAGTCCTCGAATTGAAATGTGCAAGGCTGGCATTAGCGTAAAGCGATTTTAAGCAGGAATAATATCATTGCATTAATTGTAACAGGGTTACATTAATAATTGAAACAGTGTTCTAGGGTTGTATTAATAGTTTTTTACCAGATCCGCCTAATCCTTTTGATCAGCACAGCATACTCTTTTTAGCAGAGCAACATTAATATTTTTAGCAGCGCTGCATAAATATAGACGTAACAGAGTTGTATTAATATTTTTACCAGGGCTGCATATATATATATATATGTACCATAGCTGCATAATCTTTTAATCAGAACTGCATTATAATTTGTAACAGAGCTGCGTGGCTATCAACTACAGATTAACTTAGTAGAATTAAATTACCAACTAACCAAACATATATTATCCTGGCAGCAATGATTGTTGGTAGCACAGGACTAAAAACAGGCAACTATTTAACACACACTTCCGTTCGAGTGCTCAAACACGCGAGACATACTAAAATATGTTATCGAAGCTTGATTCTTAGCTAATTATTTAAAGTAGTTAGTAATAAATAAATATTATATAAACATATCCTGCAACATTAATAAATTATAAAAGACAAATTTCTGTACTGATTTTTTTTTTTCTTCTATGAAAGATACTCCTAGAAGCAACTCGTAATAGAAATAATTTGCAAAAGAAGCAGAAACGCACAAAGCTCATCTCATAGCTTAGCTCTATAGTCTATAAGTTCTTAATATGCGCGATGAGACCAGCTTTATTTGTGTATCTATTGCTTCTATACCGAGTTTTAAATATGTAACTATTTTTATTATTATTTTGAAATATGTACAACAGCTGAAGCCAATTTAAGTGCAATTCTTTACTTAAAAAATAAAATAAAAAAATTAAATTAAGTTTAAATTTATTTACTTACATTTTATAGCCTTCACAAAAATATATATATATATATATCTGTCTGTATATATTATTTATCAAAGGTACTTTTTTTTTTGCTTTTTTGTCGAAGAGTCGTATCTTCTTTAATACTGTATCAAAACCAATGACTGTAACATCATTTTGAAGTTGATTTTTCAACGCCAGCACCGAGAAATAAAGAAAGATTTTAAATTATTTTTAGTTAACTTTATATAAAAAAAATAAATATAATATAATTAATAATAATTCATAATATATAGTTTAATTATTTTGTTTAGTTAAGCTTTTAATTATTTATTTTTATTTATTTATCTTTCTTATATAAGATTTGATGTTTGTAAAATGTTATTGCATGCTTTTGGCAGTGATTTAATATGTTGCATGAAGAATAATGCTCTGTAAAATTCGTATGACCCACATACATGTTGCATGTTGCAAGAGCAAAATATAATATTTTCAATCACAGTGAAAAGCTGTTCTTTTTTAATCACAAAAAGCCAAAAAAATATCAATTTAAACAAATTCTCTTTTCTGTTAAATCAATTGCATGCTCTGTTAAACGTTTGCATTAACAGCAAAAAAAAAAAATAACAGTGTTTTAACAGAAAATGTTATATTATTTTACGCTGTGTTTAAAAATGCTTATGTCTAGTACTAGAACAAACAGTGAATTTTGGCGGAACCAAAGTTTTAGCTTAAGTTTTTTTTAGTTTGATGGATGAATATGAAATATTCATGGTTTCTGACTACTTCGATGCCAACCGCATGCTGTGAAGCGAAAAGTTTATTTATTTATTTAAGGACAGCAGCTCCAACCATACTCCTATCGTCTGGGTGATTAACAGTGTACAAATCAAACCCAATTTTTTAGAAAGAATCTTTTGGTTAGTTGTATTCGCTAGAAAGCAAGGCCTCAAGTTCTTTGTCAGCGTTTCAATACTCGATAAACGATAAACCGATTTGTATTAAAGAATTTAAAATAAAAATTTCGAAATAGGATTTTATGTAAGGATTTAGAATTAGAATTTGGAAATAGGATAAATCAATCCTATAAATCTTAAAATTCTAAATAGGGATTTGGAAACAAGGATCTAGAAATAAGAATTTGCATATGAGGAACAAATTCGCTTGACGACAAATTAGCTTGACGACAAATTAGCTTGACGTCAAATTTGCTAGACGTTAACCTTGCTTGGCATCAAATTTGCCAGACGTTAAATCTGCTTGACTTCAAATTAGCTTGACTTCAAATTAGCTTGAAATAAAATTTACTAGACGTCAAAATAGCTTGACATCAAATGAGCTTGACGAAATAGAATTTTAAATGAAGATTTAAAATTTGAGTTTGAAAATAGGTTTTAAAATAGGGATTTTCGAAATAAGGACGGACTTAGAATTAATAATTTGCATATAAGGAACTACGCTATATGGGAACTTACGTCTAATTGCTTGACGTCAAATTAGCTTAACGTCAAATTAGCTTGACGACAAATTAGATTGACATCAAATTTGCTTGGCGTCTAATTCGCTTGACGTCAAATTAGCTTGGCGTCAAATTAGCTTCACGTCAAATTAGCTTGACTTCAAAGTAGCTTGATAATAAATTAGATTGACTTCAAAGTAGCTTGATAATCAAATTAGATTGACATCAAATTAGCTTGACGTCAAATTGGCTTGATGTCAAACTTGCGAGATATTAACATTGCTTGACGTCAAATTTGCCAGACGTTAATTCTGCTTGACGTTAAATTTGCTTGACATCAAATGAGCTTGACATCAAATTTGTAAGACATTATTCTTGCTTGACGTCAAATTTGCTTGACATCAAATGAGCTTGACGTCAAATTTGCAAGACATTAACCTTGCTTGTCATTAAATTTATTTACTTGATGTTAAATTTGCTTGACGCGAAGCAAATTCGATGTGCTTCGCGTCAAATTTTATTTGAAAATTAGGATTCAGAAAAAAGGATTTTGATATAAGGATTTAAAATTAAGATTTAGAAATAAAAATTTAGAAATAAGGATTTCGGATTAAAGGTTTAAAAATATCTATTTAGATATAAGGAGATATAAATAAGGATTTAAAATAGGGATTTAGAAAAACGTTTTTGGAAATACAGATTTAAAATAAGGATTTGGAAATAAAAATTTAGAGAAAAGAAATTGGAAATAAAGAGTATAGTAAGTATATAGATATGGGGACTTGGAAATAAGAAATTAAAATAAGGATTTGGAAACAAGAATTAAAGATAAGGATTTGGAAATAAGGATTTAAAATAGATGTGCATAAATTAGGGCTCAAAATGAGGATTTGGAAAAGAATTCGAAAATAAGCACTGGTCATAAGCATTTAGGAATGAATATGGATAAAGAAGGAAGCTAAAAAAGATAATGGTGAATATTAATTATTTTAATATTAATTAACAATTAATCTGGCTTGTAAAAATTTCAAGAATAATGGAACCTAGACGCTTGCAGTGAAGCAAAATTGCTTATTTAAAAGACTTGCATTGGCACTAGAGGAAAATCAGTTAAGAGAATTTATTATTTTGGAGATAATGGGAGGAGAATCGAGTGGAAAATGAAATTTATTTAAGAGAATTAACTGTAAATTGAAACTAAATTAAGCAACTGATTCTAACAGCAAGGAATATAAACTATTAATTTATGTATGGCTCCGCTCAGCTAGGCCAACCTTTGACCTGGGACAAACATCAGCATTTGAGAAACTAGTGCTCGTACCTAACTGATTAGGCTGTTGTGAACTTTCGGCTGATCTAGTCACGGTTTTTTTCCGATTAAGTCTGTCTTAATGTCTATTAACAAGATATCAGGTGCTTGTCAAACAGATCACATCTTCTAGTTAATAATTTAACAAACGTTAAAAACGATTGCTTATTAATTTGTTTAATAATTCGATTGACATTTTTTATAAATTTAGATTTTTTTTAAGTTTTTTTTGGCCTGCACAAAAGCGTCGATTGATAAATTTAAAATATTTAACTATGCCTTTTAATGCGCTCTCAATTGTTGTGTCCTCAAGTTAACAACCCATTGCGAGTCTCGTCATTAAAAGTTGTTACTCTTAGTCGAAGTGCAGAGACATATTGTACCTTTGAAACTCTATGCCGCATAAAAAGAAGAAAAAATGCATAAAAATTGTTTATGTCAGCCAGGCACTTTATTGCCAGTGGCGTCTATTTTTTCTCCTTTTTTTTTTTTTGTTTTTTTTTTTTTCGTTCACACTGCACAGAATTAAACGAATTAATTCGCATGGTCCATGCAAATGCTGTGCAACATGTTGCAAGTATAAAGCAAACGCGCAACAACTAATGCCACTAATAGTATTTAGAAGGATGTGTTTGTTCACGGACTCGAGATGTTGGCATTGTACACAAGCAGTTGGTAGCCCGCCCGTGTGATAATAACATTAAAAGTTTTATGCGCAACTTTTATATGAATGCTATAAATAAATAGTGCGCATAAAAACATTTACACACACACACACACACATAGACACATTGCTTGCAGCTGTGTGTGTGTGTGTGTGTGTGTTTGTTTTACGATTCGAAACCATAAACCCTGACAATAGCTGATAACTTTGCCTTTCAGTCGTTGTTGCAGCTCGTATTAACTTTCAACTTGTTTGCATTTAAAATTTATGAAGGATATCATTGAGTCGCTCTTAGTTTCAATGACCCTGTGACCCTGTGAGCAGCTGGCATGCCAGCCAGTTAAAATCACAAATAATCTCTAAGCGGTGTAGATGATTTTTAGTCAAATTTGAATTTGGTTTATAAATTTATGAATTAATGAATGAAGAAATGACAAACTTTACTAAATACAAAACGAAAAAAAAAAAAAAATTCATGAGAAATATTACTAAGCAAATAACTTATTGGTAGACTTTTTAGTGCGAAAAAGATAAATAAAAGTTTAAACAGTATGTAACAGTCAAAAGTAGGCGTGGCAAAAAACCATTCTTTTTTTAGAGTGTCCGTGTAAATGAAGTCGTGATTATTATGCTTTCGACAGATGAAAAGAGTGACACCAGAGTAACAGCAACAGTTTAGTATGTCCTGGAAAAGCTGCTGTGGTGCTATTTTGGTATTTTTTTCTTAGGTCAATAAGGAGGTGGAAGTTTTTAGCGTAAACAGAATATTTTATTGCTTTGTGGTTCTCTATTATTTTTATTAATGAGTTACAAAATATAAGAAATAACTTAACTGAAATTGAATAGCATCGAGGGATGCCGTTTCGAGAGGTTATCTATTGGAGACAGTTTCACAAGTCTTCACAATACGGAATGTATGCCTATTTTATCAATGCATTCATTGTCAAAATGTAAGGAGATGTCAGAGATGTGAAGTTTGTTTCTAGGTGCATCTATATAGAACAGATTTACCTCTTTTGAGGCCAAATTGGTATCTGTATATAAGATTCGTATTTACTTTCTCCAGTATTTCGGTTAATTAGGGTGCATTGAAATTGATATAGAATTTACGATCTTCTTTGTTAGACTCAAGGATTGACTTGGGCATATACTTGGGATATTTTCTTGGAGTATATACTTAGAGTATATGCTTGGGGTTTATGCTTGGAGTATATGCTTGGGGTATATGCTTGGAGTATATGCTTGGGGTATATGCTTGGAGTATATGCTTGGAGTATATGCTTGGAGTATATGCTTAGGGTATATGCTTGGAATATATGCTTAGGGTATATGCTTGGAATATATGCTTAGGGTATATGCTTAGAGTATATGCTTGGAGTATATGCTTGCGGTATGTGCTTAGAGTATATGCTTGGAGTATATGCTTAGGATATATGCTTGGAGTATATGCTTGGAGTATATGCCTGGAGTATATGCTTGCGATATATACTTAGAGTATATGCTTGGAGTATATGCCTGGAGTATATGCTTGCGATATATACTTAGAGTATATGCTTAGGGTATATGCCTGGAGTATATGCTTGCGGTATATACTTAGAGTATATGCCTGTAGTATATGTTTGGAGTATATACTTGGAGTATATGCTTGCGGTATGTGCTTAGAGTATATGCTTGGAGTATATGCTTAGGATATATGCTTGGAGTATATGCTTGGAGTATATGCTTGCGGTATGTGCTTGGAGTATATGCTTGGAGTATATGCTTAGGATATATGCTTGGAGTTTATGCTTGGAGTATATGCTTGCGGTATGTGCTTAGAGTATATGCTTGGGGTATATGCTTGGAGTATACGCTTGGATTATATGCTTGGGGCATATGTTTGCGGAATACTGGCGTATATGGTATTTAATTGTCTAAGGAGTGTTGTAATCAATATGAATGTATAGCTGAAATAATTCTAACACCGTGATGTCCCATTCTATTTCTAGGGCTCTAAAGTTAAGGCGAAAAGTTAAGTATTTTCCATTGTTAAAGCAGAACTAAGGGGAAATGTTACTATTCGTTGTTGGCTATTTCGTTGTGGTCGGTTGTGAGGAGATTGGATGTAGGGATGTAGTGTACTGTTAATAGATATTGTTGGGAACAGTCTACAGCATTGTTATCTTTGACCAGTGCAGCACGTCTTTGATTTTTGTTGTCCACGAATTTATTTTAAGTCGTGAGTATCATCATGGAGTATCATGAGGTGTCATAGATTCAACTTATATAGACCAACTCCGAGTTTATATTAACTAAATTCACAAAGTCGTCCAAAAAGTAAGCAGAAGATTTAATTACATTGAAATCGTCAAAAATTTATGCTGTTTAATTATCTTATTCAGCTGGAAAGCGAGTTGGTTAATTCATGAAATGTATATCTTCACATTTGCTATTGCCAATCAGCTGAACTATATTTTAGGTCATAACTTCAAGCAAAACTTCAGCAAAAGTATTTTCTAGCTTATCTAGCTTAAATTTTATTGTCAGAAAGCAAACTAATTGATTGTGAAGCTTAAATGAAATATCTGGGTATCATTCGCCCTGTATAAGGAATAATTTTTTCCGAAATATTTGAATAAATTCCAAGGAGCTTTTATTGTTAAGTAAATTTTTTGTTGTTATATGATATGCGAAACAATATCCAGAAACGGATCGCAGTGACACCTAACTAGTTCTATTGTGAAACAAGACCAATCAGGATCCAACTTAAGCAAACACAATAAAATTTCAACAAAATCGGTTCAGGCGTAAATATTGCAAAAGTCGCCCAAAATTATTTAAATTTATTTTCATTGTTAATTCCCTTCTCACGGAAGAAATAGTTTATACAAAATGGTTTTGAACTCCATCTAAATTATTAATATTTTGTAACGAATATTAGACATCCTAACTCGATCTGTGATAAGGCGAGGCTTTCAAACAATGTTCATCTGTGCATTCATTTATATGTGTGTATAAGAATACAGCAAATTCTCACAACTCTGAAGTTAGTCGGTTAATAAATTGATATGTGGAGCACTTAAAACCAGAAGCTATAGTCTTATGAAGAACGCTAAATTGTGGCCGCTAGAAGGTACATGTATAATCCATACAAAATAAAGAAAACTGTGTCTTGCAAATTAATTTCTTAGAAATGATTAAATTTCATGTATGGTATGGGCGACCTACTATTTTGTCCATTTCGGACAGATCTTGAACTTTTTTTTTTAACCATAACTTTTCGAATTAGTCATAAGTTTATTATTTATGCGAAGAGCTACTTCTTCCGTATACCAATTAAAAACTAATAAAAATGCGGAGGGCGCTAATCGATTGTCGCAAAACTAATGCATTTATTTTTGACTCTGCGGCTAAAGTCTTCCGTCAGAAAGAGAGTATAGAAGCGAGTAATAATGCTTTAATATATATATTCATAGATTGAAGTTATTCAATTAAAAGTTTAGTGATTTAGGGCGCTAATCAGCTGTCGCAGACTGTAAAACTATATATTACACAGGATGAAATAAATAAATGAATATAATGAAGTATAAGTGTGCTTCGAATAGATCGTAATTAATCGAAATTCTGTTTGTTTCATTTATGTTTTAAAGCATTCCATGTATTTTAGGCTTATATACTTCAAAGTACTTAGAAACTTCATGAAAACAAAATCAAATAACTGACTTAAAAGTTCAATATTAAAAAATTTTCAATTAAATAAAATTTTTACGCTAGTCCTTGACTTGGTTTGGCTTGAGATTCTTATTACTTAAGTAATTACGTAGTACTTAAGCCATAATCCAGTAAGCTTTTGCCACAGTTTGTTGTGTCATGCATTAATTAAGCCATGCCAACTTCATTTAATATGCATTAACACGAACTAAAGGCAGGTTTATGCAACTGATGAGCGATTACGTTAAACTTAAATACAAGATATAGGTGGGTACTATGTGACTGCTATAAATTTATTGTAAAGTTGCATGAGAAAATTTATGCCAGGCATAGCGAAACAACAAGGACAGCAGCACAGGAAGCAAGCGCAACGCGAACAATGCAAAAAGATATGAAAAATTAAATGCGAGAAACAGCAGGTAGACAGGCAGGCAGGCAGTCAAGCAACAAATAGCAAAAGGAAAATGCCACAAGAAATGCTATATGGCAAAGGACAATAAGCGAATTGGCAGCACAAGCAACAGCAACAGCAACATCAGCAGCAGGCATGACAGCGGTAATTGTTTAAATGCGATTAAAAGCGCTTAATCGTTGAAATTAAAAATATTAAAAAGCAAACAATGTCAAGGAGAGCAAGTCGAACAGACAGACAGACAGACAGACGGACAGGCGGACAGATAAGTCTGCAAGTGAGCGTTGCTCGGTAAAACACACAGCCGTAATACACATAAATTTATATAAGTGCGCACAACAACTTCAAGGATAAAATTATGTTTCAAAGTGCGAGGTTGGCTTAATAAATGATGAGAAAAAATTTAAAAAAAATATATAAATATTATATATAATATATATAAAAATATACGATATAGCCTATATACTATATATATTATTACAATTGATCTTCAATCTTTAAGTTCTTGGTGTTCATATGAACAGCTGACAGACGGACATGTATATATATTAAATCGACTTTTTGCCTTTGAATGTTCTGTATTGAACTTTTATAAAATATTTGATTAAAGTTGACACAAAATGTACCAAGAACAAAATGTTTTTCATACAAAAACGCAGAAAGCTGCTATGGATTTGTAACGGGGCAACACCTGCTAGTTGTGCGATTTGTAACTTAATGAAATATTTTATAATTATTTTGTAGTTTCTAGCAAAATTAAACAAATTAGTAAACAATTTTTCATACAAATTATTAAAAATTTTATGAAGGCAACCTCGTAGCTTAAATTTTTGCTTTATTTAACAATTTCAGCTTCTTTTTAGCTTCTTTAAGCCTTCGACAATGACACTAACATAAAAGACAATTTGTACATTATACTCTTGTGTGTATGTGTGTGTGTGTGAGTGTATTGGTTGGCAACAGTTGTGGTACTTCGTATTGTTATTGTTGTTGTTATTGTTGCTGTCGACTTGAAACCAACTTCTGCGGTTGCGGTTAAGAGTGACTTGTACACTAACAGAAACATGCATGCACAATATAACGCATTGTGCTAAATAAAATAAATTAATTTTCATGAAAACGAATTTTTAATACGCTTCTATTGTGATTCGTATGTGCCAACTGCTTGCAATAAGAAAAAGTTTTCATACCAAATTTCTTTTTAATGTAAAGTCTTCGCATGTTACTTCAATATGTTACAAAATGCTTGTTCAAATAAAAATACGCATTTTACATTAAATGTGTAGGGTATACTATTGTTAAAAAGAAAATTAAAAACCGAAGCGAAAATCGCTCGATTACGCGTACGCCTTATATTGTATTATGCTGCGCCAACGTATTACAAGGCGTATACGTAACATCGCTGCATGCAAACAATCTGCCTTTTGTTCTTTTTGTCCAGCTTTTTTGTTTGTATATATGTATGTATCTCAGTCAATCCGTCACTCAGTCAGTTAGTCAGCCAGTACGTTGCGTGTCCTTTCGGTCCAACGGTTTGTAGTTGAAGTAACAACAGCGCGAAACATGGCTTAACACAACAAACATATCACGGACAAGAATTCTGCTCCGCGAAACAACTATAAAACTGTATAACTGTCTCTTGCTAACTTTTGCATGCTGCATCCTTCACTTCGTATACCTCAATTTCTCTTAAAAAAAAAAAAAAAAAAAAAATGGAAAATGGAAAATTGTAATCTTCTTTTGCGCTAGTAACTCTGTGCTACGTTCCGGCGTCTGTTTGTGACATGTGGTAAGCAACAAAGTAAATGAAATGAAGACAACGCCAAAGGACAATTGAATTGAACAAGCAGACAGCAGCAGAGACAGACAATACGTTAGACAGAGTAAGATAGCAAGAGAGAGACAGAGAGAGAGAACGAAACAATGCCATTTCCACTAATTTACTTGCTACTTAAAAGCAAATTTTTGACATTTTCGAAATAGCTTGTAGCTTCTTTTTCCGTATATTGCTTGTACACTAGACACACACACACACACACACACACACACACACACAAATGCTATGAAGATGATAGTTGGTCAAACAATTTGTTTGAAATACTTCAAAGAATAGCATGCAAAAGCAACTTTAATTAACATCACTTCACAGTGCAACACTTCTGAGAGTATAAAATTCTCTAAAATACGCAAAAACAGGCAACTTTGATTGAAACTCGACAGATTTTCAGGAAATATTTGACAAACTTGGTCCAAATGTTCCTGATTGCTGTTGATAGGAATGCCAAACATCGCATGTCGAATGAGTTAGTCGTGCATATCGAAGCGGCAACATATGGTTTGAACTCATTTCAAGTACAAATCTGCAGGTTTTGGCTAAGCATTTTCCGTATAGTAACCAAACGTCCAGTGCTATTGCCTTTGCGATTTCTGCGAGGATAACATCGTCAAGACTTTATATTCCTGAAATCGTGCATCTAAGTTCTGACCACATTCCGTTGATCATCGAATTAAGCGTGGGTGTTCAGTTTTCGGGCCATCTTACGCGAGGATCACTTGTTTTCAGTTAAAACTGTATCAGTTACTAAACCTTAAATTGGAGATAAATACTTGTGAAGACATTGTTGGCGCAACTAATTTTGCTACAATTGGACAACGTTCTCATAATCCTAGCTCCCCACACTTATGACACCTGAAGTTCTGGATCTAATAAGGCTCAAGCATACGCACAACAAACTGGACAACAGTGCTTGGAAACGGGTTGCTGTTGAAAAACGCAAAAAACTTTTTGAAGCAAAAAGCGACTTCTTCGACCAGACAAATCCCACGGATATAACTTGTCGAGATTTACTCGAAAAATCAAGAGACAAGCAATGCGTAACACATCTATACAAATGCAAAATAACAGGTGGTACCGCTCTGTCAAAGAGAAAGTCTATAAAATCGTTTCAAACCATTCGGTCTGGCCTCACCAACAGATATTACCCACACATTTTGGACCAACTTTGACTGCCATGCTCTCCACCTGTTACGTTTGAAGAAGTTAAACAGAAAATCAGTGCACTAAAACCGCGTAAAGCTCCAGCTTACGTTGGCATAGACAGCAAGACTGTCAAGTGTCTAACAGTTTATGGCATTCTGTGCCTCGTGTTCTTATTTAATGCCAAGTTACGGAGCAGGCACTTTCTATTACAAGGAATTTCAGCTCAATCCTTTGAACGATTCCGATTTCTAGCTATAAGTGCTTATTTTAAAGAAGATCCAAATCAGTCTATGCTACATCGTTCACTGAATTTGGAAATCTCTGATGCATATGCCTCCAGAGACTCCATTGTATACACTTAAGAGAAGCATGTGGTGTAGGACTTTTTTTTTGGACTTTTTTTTCGTTGAATAATATGATGCAGCTGACATGAATAATATATGATTCCAACTAGAAGGTGCTACTTGTTGGTCTAGTAATTGATCTATTGAAGAGGAATGTTTGGTATTTTTTTAAAATCGCAAAAAAGGATATCATGAAATGAGAGACAGAGAAAGAGAATTTCAGCTTAAACTTCTTCTAATCTGCTAAGACAAGTTAAAACCAACAAAACAAAAAAAAAAGGTTTCTGGAGTATTCCAAAGCAAACATGCCGCAACAATGGCATTAAAGAATCGAAATGGTTTTTTTTTTTAGTAGAAATTCTATATGAAAGGAATAGAAACAACTGTAAAGGACAGCACAATCATGACAATGTCAACTCTGCTGCAACGAAATTTGAATTGTTCCTTTTTGAGAAGCATGCAATGCAGCAGTAATTTGCACAAATTGAATTATTTTCATATTCCAACAATAAGGTGCAGTTTTTCATGACTAGAATAACTTAAAGAAGAGCATTAGACACTACTCAGCTGAAAAAGGAATAGAGGAACCTAAATATATGAACTTAAAGGCTCTAACTTTCATTGGCTCCTAGTTATTGTTGTTCATAGCTAAAAATATGAACAAATCTATATGACTTGCCTGTTTTTATGGGAGCTAGCACCTTCTAGTGGTCCCATTTTTAATCTTAATGAAAGATTTTAATAAAAATTATACAAAAAACTTAGTATTTAGCTGGCTTATCTAGCTGAATTAACATTACCAATTTTTTTTCATATAAAAACGCAGAAAGTTGGGACAGATTTATACAAGGGCTACCACTGCTAGTGTTGCGATTTGTATCTTAATGGAATTTTTTTTAAGGATTAGCATAAAGTAGATCAAATTTTGTGTTTATAGCTAAAAAACCATCAATAATTTGTTTTTTTTTTTAACTCAGCGTTGAGAAGTATGTTGGAATAGAGATGTATGTTTCTTAGGGACGAGGCTTACCCGATAGAAGAAATAGTAGAATTCAAATAAACAACTAGCAGGCTATATATTCTTTAGACGAAGGCCATATATTGGAAGTTCTCGATTTTCATACAAATAGCCGGACAGACGGACATGACTTTTGATGCTGATTAGGCATATATGCATAAATAATTTATGGAACTATCTTACCTCCAGCAGGCTGCTGTATATATTTAAACAAACTTAATATACTCTTCTACAATAAATTTAATAAGTCCCCTTTTTTGTTCACGTTTTAAAGTTTATGATATTTTTCTGCTGTAAGCTTTAAGCCAACAACATCTTCCCGAATCACCATACCACCGAAAGAACTGCTTTGTCTGTGTTGTCGGCCACTTTGCGCTACTTTAACAGCTGCTTGAAGCTATTTTCGTTAGCGGATATTTCTATTGTATTGGATTTGCTGTCAACGAAGTCATCAACGTCAACGTTGTTCTACGCTACGGATGCATCACACCGTGAACAGAATCGATACTCAAGTAGCTATTAAAAGTGAAACACACATACATATACTCGTACAAACAAATAAAAAAGCACAGACTGAAATTCAGGCAGCTGTGCTATCCTGTCCGTTTGTCTATTCGTCGACATTCTAAGGACCTCAGTAACGAAGCAATTAGTACGTGCGATAGCGCATAGCAATTATAGACCATCTATTGCGTTCATGAAACACGAACTCAAGACAAAAGTTTTAAACACAAAATCGCTTTAACATCACGGTTGCTCTTGGTTATTTCAGCCAAAATCTTCCAAGAAAAAAAAAAAAGCGACAACACAGACAGAAAACAATCACAAATCAATTGCTTTGGGTGCTTAGAAATTATTACTTTGCGGTGTGTGTGTGTGTGTGTGTGTGTTAATGCAATTAAATGCAGCTATTAAAAATTTAATCCTAGCATGCTTTAGTCTAATACATAAGTCGATGGGTATACACCTTATACACTTAACTGCACTGCACTGCCATAAAAACATTTTCAATATATATATATATATATATATACTATATAGACACGAAGAATTAATTATTTCGACTTGTATATTTGTACAACAAGAACAACACTATAAGCTCTCTTGGCCTTTTGCAACACTGGCCAATATTAAATGGCGCATGGCGGATGCTGGCAGGCTATGCAAAGTTTTATATATCACAATAAAATGCGAAATAAAATGCCCGCTTGGGTGGGCTTGGACCATAATCAGCAGCGCACGAAAGTTGAATATTGCAAACGTTTATGCGCAACGCTGCTGTCGCCGCCGCTGCCGCTGCCGCTAGAGAAATAATAAAAATAGAGCTTAGAGCTCTAACAATTGATATTATGGCAAGTGAAGCGTTTGCCACGGCTGCTACTACTGCTGCTTCTACTACCGGGCAGGATTGCGGAACTGACTGGTTCGTCGGTTGGTTTGACTGGTTTTTAACGCCAAACTGATTGTTCTTCTCTCACTTTTGTTAAGTATGTGTGGCTGTCTGTGTGTCTGTGTGCCTGTGTAGCAGCTTAACGATCCACAAGCAAGCAAGTCGTTTCAAATGAATATTGTAGTAGCCTTATAATACCATGGCAATGGGGTTGGTTAGTTTAGCTCTGCTGGAATGCTGGCTGTCCGTTTGCAAGCCATTCAATTTAACCAGCTGTGCTGCAAACGAGCGCAGCGAATTTTTAATAACGACGCCGCAATGTGAAAATAATTGTTTTTTTTTTTTTCAATACCATTTATATATTGTGTGTGCGTGGGGTATTAACAGTTTGACGGAAAGTTTGTAACACAGCTTTGTGTGTGTGTTGTAGAATATTTTTAGCAGCTTTTTTTTTTCAATAAATTGTTAAATATTTCTAATACAAGGTATTGTATATACCTATTCGGCTAAAACCTCTTAGAGAGTGCTCGGCACATGCATTATATACTACTTAACTGTAAAAAAAACAACGAGCAAAGAAATATATTAACTTAGGGGCTCTATTTCTATATTCTTCAAGTTGTTTATGTTCATACGAACAGCCAGACAGACGGACATGTCCATATCGACTCAACTTTTTATAGCGAGGCTACCGCATTTAATGATACGATTTGTACCTTTATAAGATATTTTTTTCGAATTGATGTACAATACTTAAAATTTGCCGCTTCTAACTGAATTAACAATAACAAAAAATATTTTTCATACAAAAACTCAAAAAGGTGGAACAGATTTGTATGGCGACTACCACTTCTAACAACAACAACATACATTTCTCATACAAAAGAACTTAGCTGAAGGGTTTGTTTTGTATGTTAAATGCAATTCCCCCTTTAGGGGGAGAAAAGTATTTTATTATCCCTATTCGAAGTCTTCATCTTTTAAAGTCTTTAAGTACTTCATAGTCATTGAGTCGGACGAGACAGCGTTGGAAGTCTTTGAGAGGAAGATTCTTTGCAGGATCTTTGGTCCTATTAGAGTCGGCGACGAATTTAGGTCCCGTATGAACCGCGAGCTGTACGAGCTATTCGATGAGGTTGACATAGTCCAGCGCATAAGATGCCAGCGGCTGCATTGGGCTGTGCACCTCATTCGAATGGACGAAAGAGCTCCAGCACGCATGGTTTACATGGGGGGCCCAAACTTGATTGGTGGACGCCGACATAGAGGACGACCGGGCACTCGATGGAATGACCAGGTATGGAGAGATCTCTCCGTACATGGCATTCAAAACGACTGGCGCCAGCGCGCACAAGATTATGGAGACTGGCGCGCCTTCCTAAGCAAGCAAACCAACTATTTTTTAAAGTTAAGTCGCGCGATGAAATAATTTCTGCGCAAAATTCGACAAACGAAAACAAAAAACCTGCCAAAGGCTTTGTTTTTGTTGAATAGGAGACATGGGCGAACATACTGCCGTACCAGGGGCCGTTATGTAAATAGAGTCTACCGCAGAGTCACCAATATGCTCAGGAAGCTTCTAACGGTGCAGAGGCAGAAGAACACCGAACATTGTCTACGAAATATTACTCCTGATGCGAACTCAAGACACTCATTGTGAAGCTATTAACAATAAGTGTTCCCGAAATTTACAATGAGGAGGGCTGATGGTTCCTGAGAAACTTTTCATGCTGCTTTTAGTCATTCGAATATAGTTTCAAAAGCACTCGACAATTTAGGCCAGTTGTGTCTATCAGTCGCCTCTAGTGACGAAACAGCAGCGAGAAGGATTGCAGAGGAAAGAACCTAAAGACCAGAAAGGTCTTAGGTGAGGATAGGCTTGATAATATCACAATGTGTAGGCAGTGCTTTTGCTGGTCCTCATTTTCCATACGATACTTAGAACACCACAATGGAATAAGGCAAGGATTTGTAATGATTCACAAGGCTGGAAAAGGCTCTTCGGCTTTAGAATCATACCGACCAATCAGTCTGTTATCAACATACCACTTCGAGAGGTGTCTCCTAACGAGAATACTTGCAAGAGAAAAAGCCATGAGGAAGATTCTACCCTTTCAGTTTGGATTCCGTATGTTCTATGGAACGCCGGAACAGTTAAAAAGACGGCTGTCAGTTCAAAATGTATGTGGTGGCAGCTTATCTCGATTAAGCCTTGATAGCCTTCTGTATAAGCTTTAAAGTCTACTGCCAGCTCAATTGTTCTTACTAGTGAATAGTTATTTGGCTGTCAGAACTTTCTCCGTTTTTCTGCATGGAATGAGTCAATGTTGAAAGCAATCAATGTTGGTGTACCACAAGGAAGCGTACTGGGGCCAACACTCTATTTGCTCTTGACCAATCATAAACCAACAAACTCTACTCTGCGTACATATAAACCACAGGACATTATGATTGCTGTTGATACAGCCATTCTGACAAGGGATAAATGTGTCTTCAACCTATATCTTCGCAAGTTTTAATTTCTAAAATACAGTTTGTGTTCAATTTGTTAATATTTTGTGTGTAGGATATTAAAACTTCGTTTCCACCAAAGTTTCATTTATTTTATTTTTTCTATTTTTCTTTCACACTCCTTGCCAACAACACTGAAATGCTTCTCACTTCGTTTGACTCACTTGTTCGTATGCACCCGAATGAATGCCGCGGGTCATGTCATGAATGGCTGTCAATGGGTCAACTTGTGTGTCGAGCAACGAGCGTTGTTCAAGTTAAATGTGAATGTAGCAATTAAGAGAAACAATTTTTAATGATTTTTAAAGATATTTCACGCAAAGTGCTCCTCATGAAATACCATTCAAGTACTGCGAGTTTGAAGTGTACTACTACAGTTTTTAATTACCACAATTAAAGGGCGCTGTGTGCCATTGGAAGTTGAAGTATTTACAATATTTTTGAAATGCGTTTTTTTTTTTTTGTTTTAGATAAATATTGTAAGGCGATACGAATATGAAATAGAGTCTGTAATGAGTTGTATTTGGAATATAATTTCATATTATTTTGCTGATAACTTTATATGGCCGGCAAATCTTGACCACACCACGTATATCGAAGAAAACGATGAGCATCTTTTGGCTGCCAATAGGATAATTGCTGGAGACTGGAGACTCATGTCTCGTCGCCAATAATTATGCCTTCCATAAAGGTAGGACCCGAATTGGCTCGGTCGAACATGTCGGCAGCTACCTGCTGTCAAAGGAAATTCAGCTATATTGGAAGAATATCTCTCTCAAGCTCGAACGGCTGCTTTCCGCAATGATTGCCTTCACTTTAGCGTCGAGTGAAGTATGTCTTCGACAGTCTTTCGACAGAACACGCTTTGACTGGCGAAGAACAAACTCAAAAGTCTCATTCTTACACAAAAAGTCATTCTTCCACCCTTACACATCAAACTCGGCTTATGTTAAAAGCTTAACAAAACAATGGAGGTATCGAAAAGCGATGCTTTCATATTTGAGAAAATTCTCAAAATTTCGAATGCAAAAATAAATGAAGAAGTTTTCCATGGCACTCAAATAAACGAACAAATGAAACAAAGCAGCTTGGCGTTTTTTTAAAAAAAATCTAATGAAAATTCCTCTAAATACTAAGAACCCTCACAGACTGTTAAAAAACTATTAAAAGATGTAAAGTGTTATGAATTTAAAGATTCATTTTCTCCATTGCCACATTGATTCAGTGAAGAGATGGGTGAAAGATTTCACAAAGACTTGAAAGAATTTAAGAGATGATATCAAGATGTTTGGGTTGTGAACATGTTGTCATGATGTTTGCTGATCTTTGAAAAGAGATACATCGAAAAAACACATCCAAGATTTTCTTGGACAACAGAGGAGTTTTCCGACATTTTGGTGCAGCATGACTCCAAATGCTTAGTTGCGGGTGACTGGAATGCAACGGAAGGCAACGCATTAGCTGATCTAATCCTCAAAACAAAATTTAATACGCTAGCCACAGGAGGTACAACGAAGTACCCATATGGCAGAAGAGGTGCTCCAAGTTGCTTGAACTTTGCCTTAACGCGTGGCATTTTAGGCATCCATGCATATATTCGGTCGGTCGTCGAGCTTAGCTCCGATTATTTGCCGCTGTTAGAACAATCATTGCATCTTAATATGGAAATAAGATCAGGAAAGGATGTAGAGGATCGGCAAAGTAAAGATTGCAGCATCAATAGCTACACACAAACCGCCCAAGCGATTAGTTGCAGCCAGTATTCCTCTCACAAGTGAGATTCGTCAAGTTATCTCTGAAAAAAGACGGCTCCGTACTAGGTGGATGAGATCTCGGTACAACGCCCAGATGTTTCTCCGGCGTGCGTTGTGTGATCATAAAGCGGCATGGTTTGACGCGATGCTTGCTAATACAGGCACGGGCAGCGAAGCTACGCACTCTCTGTGGAAAACGAAAGGAAAGGTGCCTCTAGCAGATGCTAATGGAGTTTGATGCAAAACAGACTCAGAACAGGCTGAAGTGTTTGCGCGACATTTATTTGAACGCTTCAAGCCTTTTGACCCAGCAGGAGGAACTCGAGACTCAAGAGACACTACAACAAGCGCTTCAAATGGACTTGCCCATCATGCCTTTTGCCCCAAATAAGATTACTCAGGTAATTGGACGCCAAAAGCTGAATAGAATGCCTGGGTACGATGATATATGAGAGCATTACCAAACCACGCCATACTCTATATCGCATTAATTTTTAATGCTATTGTGAGGCTACAACACTTTCCAGCGCAGTGGAAGTTTGGATTTATTCCTGCGTCCCATAGGCCGATTAGTCTTAGTCTGCTCCCTTCGATATCGAAGCTGTTTGAGAGACTAGTTGCTGTCCGAATTGTTAAAATTCTGGAGACGAAGGGTTTAAACACTGGGTTTCGAGCTGGACATAGCACAATTGAGCAACTGCATCGTATTATTGACCAAATATTGCAAGGATTCGAAAACAAGGATTATTGCAATGCACTATTTCTTGACATTAGAGAAGTGTTTGATCGAGTGTGGCACTTAGGACTACTGGTCAAGATGCAGATATATTTGCAGATGATGTTTGTGTCACATATAGAGCAACATGTGAGTTTGGGGCAGCCGACGGCAGCCAAGAGTACGCCGATAATTAAAAAAAGCAGTTTATATATTTCAAAAGAAAAGAAAAAAAATTATCATAATGCATTACTTTTATCTTTAATATGTATAAAAAAGCGATAGACTCGTCGTTTGAATAAATGTAATTACTGCCAGTCCCTGTGTGGTACTCAAGCTATCGTTTAGTGTATCTCGACTAAACAAACCATTAACAACGGAACGCGTTTAGTACAATTTTTGTTGTTGCCATACAAAAACTTCTAAGTCGACATCGCACAAACATCGCACAAACTGCACGACTAACTAAAGTTCAAACGATTTAATTAACTGATGTCAACGGCCGTTGAGACCTTCATGACACGGCTGTCGACTTACTTTTCCGTTGCGGTTGTAGTTGTTATTTTTGCTGATTGCTCATTTCGAATGCGGTTCGGTTGCCATCGTCATTGTAGTAGCTAAAGGCAAACATGCCAGTCGCCAGTCGCCAGTCTGACAGTTGAATGTGGGCGTGTGTTAGAAGGTGGACGCAAATGTTAGGCGGTTTCCGCTGACAGCAAAGTAAACAGTGAACGGGCGTAAATTATTTCGATCGTTCATTCAACTGTGCAATGGGAATTCAATAAAGCATATAAAACCAAAACATACACAGTGTGCAACAGTCTCTAAGAGGATCAATTAATGAGCTCGCTTTGCTTGTCAATACGTAGAGAAATGTATCTATGAGCATAGGTGGTACTAGCAACGCCTAATGCTGCTTCTGAAATACATAAACTGTCATTCGAAATAAAGCAACAAGCACGCATTTCATTTTATTTTATGTGTAGTGCACAGAATTTAGTTACTTTAGTGCGAAAACGCGTTACAACAGAAACATTTATGATGTATTGATTGGACTCGGCATGTGCTGTCCATAATATGACCACTCCTGGCAGCCATTTTGCGCCAAGTCAGCATGAATAAATTAACACTGCCAAAAAGTTTGGAAATTAGCGTAATTTAGTATCGAAAAGAAAGTACAACGACTATGAGATACACTGTATCTGCATTTATAACTAAATTCGTGTGGAATATTTTATTGAGTGTAAGTGTAAGCAAGCTAAACTAAGACACAATAAAATATTTTGCATGCAAGCTGCACTTCAAATATGTATCAATAGACTATACTTTATTGGAATTTAAGCTAAAGGCTACACAAAGGCATGAAAGGCAATAAAATCTTTTGTTTATTAAATAAATCTCATATATTTAATATCGACTTATTTGTCATGCAAACATACAGAAACTTAATAAAAAAAATATATATCTTATTGGTTTTATCTGTTATAAAAGCAAAATTTTGTAATTAAAACAAAAGAGCTTATAAGATTTAATTAAATATCGAATACCAAACGTAGATACTTTGTTTGTACTCAAACAACAATAGTCAATAGACAAACTGCTTTAAATTTATGTTTAAATTGCTAACAAATCAGTGCATAATATTTAAGCAAATGGTTGCTAGTGGAGTGGAGTTGCTAACCAAACAAGCGTAACAAAATTTTATGAAATATTTCATTTCACATTTCACTGGACTTAAATACTTGGCGCACATTTTAAGCATTCTAGTCACTTGATATTCAAAAATATGCTCAAGTACTGCACTAAAGTACGAAGAGAAAGTTGATAAAAAATGCTAAGCTGTCATTGTACTTCCCTGCTGCTGCTGATGCTCTGACAGATATTTAATCGCGAATGGCATGTAAAAATTAAAATGTTTTTAAATTATTTCATGTCCGAGGGGTGCAACTTGAAGCAGCACTTTGACTTCATTAAATCCGTAGTCAGCGCCAATGCCATGGAGCAACAGGCCGACAAAGTAAAATAAAATTGAGAAAGTATGCAAACCATTCATGGCAGATTTAATTTATATACATGCACGTCGTATAGTGCGGGAGATATGGCCGAAAATGTTAATGTCAAAAAATGCGCAGCAAAATGAGAAATGAAAAGATGAAAGCATGTTGCAGTGAAGTGTATACGACAACGAGATAGCATGTAGTTTTAATGGGGTAGGGAGGGGGTAGGGGGGGGGGGGGGGGTTTGGAGAATCTTTAATCTATATTTCGATTATGAGGAGTAAATTAGACTTTGTTTATTATAGAAAAAAAAACAAAGAAAATTTGAATAAAGTAAAATATCCAAGGTAGACGATATGGCTCTGGCTCTTGGTTGGTTCACAAGAAAGAGCAATGCTTAACGAATATCAGAGAACTTTCATTATTTAGACAGCAGAGTAAAACTATATGCGTCAGATGTTAACAACTTGAAAATTCCAGAACATATGTAAAGGGCAAAGAGAGAAATAGATTTCACTGAAAAAAAATTGCCGTTGCATCGCCTAAACAATTGTAATATCAAGAATTTACTATTCCATTCTAATCATCAAATTCTCAAAACACATACTAACTCCGGAGCCCCGTATTTTCAACTCGAGATTCACAATACATAAAGCGCACCAGCCAAGCAAGCCCAAGAGAAGGAACAAATGGTCTGGTAAGCTAAAAGCTCAGATACTTCCAATTGGCACCATTTAGTTATCCATCAGCAAAGGTGAGCTGCTTAACATCTCCGCACTCTATCTACCTCCGCCAGATCTCTGGTCTTCAGTCGTCTTTGAGCAGTTTTTTAACAGCCTTGAAGGAAGATTTTTTAATCGGAGTAGACTTCGGATGTTCAGTGGGAACACGAGTGGAACGAGACTTTAGAAAAGCTTTAGTTATATTCAGACATCTTAGAGAATGCATATGAAAACTTTCCTCAATGAAAAACATTCGGCTCAATCATCAATGCATCTCCAGAAAACTTCCACCAGTGTTTCTGACCAAAAGTGAGGGTTTACACAGCCATTAAAGTGCTTCTCCTAACTAAGAGTAGACGAGTATAATGTTGTAGGCAGAGGGTACTGCATTGAAACTGCATTAGGCTCATTCGATAATCAGTAGAGCCCTCATCAAAAACCACAGGGCAGGAAGGCCAGTAAAACCGTGGCAATAAAACAGCAACATATTCTTATACACAATGTTTTACATGTAACGTCTAACATGTAACGTCTTACATGTAACGTCTTACATGTAACGTCTTACATGTAACGTCTTACATGTAACGTCTTACATGTAACGTCTTACATGTAACGTCTTACATGTAACGTCTTACATGTAACGTCTTACATGTAACGTCTTACATGTAACGTCTTACATGTAACGTCTTACATGTAACGTCTTACATGTAACGTCTTACATGTAACGTCTTACATGTAACGTCTTACATGTAACGTCTTACATGTAACGTCTTACATGTAACGTCTTACATGTAACGTCTTACATGTAACGTCTTACACATAACGTCTTACATATAACGTCTTACATGTAACGTCTTACATGTAACGTCTTACATATAACGTCTTACATGTAACGTCTTACATGTAACGTCTTACATATAACGTCTTACATGTAACGTAATCTAGATGGGTTTTAGGCGAAGGGTAAGATTCGACGACCAACTCTGCAAATGAAATGGTGTGCTCTCACCTCAGCCGATTTGGTTTCCTAGCAGGTGTTCTTTATGAAATTTTTATGTTGTATAATACACAGAGCTTCCTCACTCACACATTCACTGACAACACAGTCTTCCTTGCCAGAGATGCGTGCATATATAACTTCACTGAAATGCTGTAGCTATATCTCCATGAACGAGCTTAAAGATGCAATATTGATATAAACCTCAGCGGTCCTTAAATTTTTATACGCCAGAACTAATAAATTTGGCAGAAAGTAATATTTCGCTGAGAAACAAACTGCACATATTTGGGATACAATAAAATACGAGTTCTGTAGGCAAAGATTCTCCGCAGACTAATAGAGTGCACTGATATATGCGCAAAACCAATATAGAAAAGGATCTACAAGTCCCTAAAATCGGAGACATTATGACAATGAACCAACCGCAGACTATATTGAAAGACTTAATATTCACTCTAACCCGACGTCTTCTGAAACACAGAAGAAAGGCAAAGAGTTAAAATGAAAAGACGCCTAAAAAGGATGTTTTCTAATGACCAAAATTTAAGGATATACTTCATCTTCCCTACCTCTGTAGTCAGCATTATTAATTTTATTGGTTTAAGTTATCTCAAGGATAACAGAACGTTTAATAATTAAACGCTCTTTCATAAAAAAATTATCTTAAGAACAGTCAGACAGACGGACATGCCATGCTTTTGTATGGGATTTAACTCTTTTAGTGGTCCGTTTTGTAGCTTTATGAAATATTGTATTAACTTAAATGAATACCACCCCTTAGAGAGGGTTTCACATGTTAGTTGAATACAAGTGATTAGGAGAAACTAAATAACTAAACTTGAACGATGTATCTTGTCTTATCGACAAGTTCAACGTATTCAAATGCACAGTCAGACAGACGGACATATTTATAGCGACTTGATTTTTGTATGAAGGCTAGCCCTTTTAGTGTTTGAATGCGGACCTAGATCGATTTTGTTATTAGAAAAAATGTAAAATATATATATACTATATTTATTTATGCCTTATAATCTCTAAGTTATAGATGTCCAGATGAATAGACGGACATGTCTATAGCGACTCAAACTTTTGATGTCTGCATCGGCTTCTGCTACCTGTTACACATATTTATACAAACTTAATATAACCCTGCAGATGTTATAAAAGACAATAAGCTGTCTATCAGCTTTAGCAACAATATCAGGAACAGGATCAGCCGCAGCAACGGAAGCCACACAGACGAAAAATACAAACACAAACCTTGCCCGGGCAAGGCGCAGCACGGAAAGTATTTCACATTTGATTTCGTCTTACTTTTCACTTTTCATGTTCATTAATGCATGATTTCTGTGTGCCGACGTTTTTTTTTTTTGACTTTTCTTTCTTTTTTGTTTCGCTTTTAATTATGTGGTACCCTACAGGTAAATTGAGTAGAGGATGTAATATGTTCACTGTGTCAATTTGCTGCTTATAACAATTTGATCTCAGCAATGTTGGCTGCCAAATGACTAGTCTTGGTTTGCTTATTTAACTTATAAGATCTCTCCTTGCTAAAATATTTCCCAATCAATATACTGTATTGGTTCAAATTATGCCTCTGTATGAACGGTATTGAAACTTCGCTTGCAACAATGTTTGCTGACTTTCCATTTACTTCTCTTTTTTTTTTTTTTTTTTTCAACAAGTCATCGTGGCATATGAGTTATTTTATTTTATATATTTTCCTTCATTTTTCGAAAAGTTGTTGTTGAAATGTGCCTCATAAGCTCTGTTGCCCATGACAGCCACAGCTCCAGCAGCAGCGTTTAATATGAATAAGTAAGGCAGGCAGACAGGCAGGCAGGCAGCCATTGCCAAAGGCACAGAGGTACACACAGAGACAGTCACAGTCACAGGCACGGCACGGCATGGCACATATTAAATGTGTATTAATTGAAATAAATTGATTTCGGTTCGCATAACCTAACGAAAAGCAGTTGTATAAAGCGCTCCGTCATTAGCACTGAGTATTGAGCAGTTGTTGGAGCGCATGAAGTGTATGTGTGTGTGTTTGTGTGTGTGCACATTCAAAATCCAGCAAAAGAATTAAGTCCTGATTACGTATACGTCATGTTGCATGAGCTAATTAATTAAAATGTATATGATTTAAACTTCTTCCGCTTTTACTCTTAAATAAATTTTATTAATTATTGAAATCAAGAAATTCTTTCATGCTTTTTTTAATAAAGACAGATTTGCTGTCAAGCATTGACTGGCGGTACTTCATTCTATAATAAAGCAGAGCCAAAAGGAAGTTTGTGCAAATTTATTTAATAAGCAGCAGCAACAGAAATAAAGTATTCTTGAGCTGCTTATAAAATTGAGTTGTCCGTCTGTCGGAATCAGTTTATTTGTGAGCGAATATAGCGCATGTCTGTCGAAACTATTGCGAACTACAGCTTCCAACATGTTGCATGTTGCACTGTACTAAATATTAAAAAATTGTATGCTATGTGGACTCTACTTACGAGTGTGCCTCAGTTCATAGGGTATTTTGAAGTCATATAAGCAAGCTTATAGCATTTTTACTTATTTTATAGCCTATTAGCTTTAACAGTAGCTGCGCACGCGAGGTTACCAAGTTACCACGAAATTGTTTTTTCACTAATATGCTGCGCCATGTATCATCGCCAATTATTTCAGTGGTTCATATTTCATCCGAAGCTCTTTGAAAATGTATCAAATACTTCTCATACTTCTACATTATTTAATTGCTAAATTTCTATTATAAGACATAACATTAATATTTGCTCAAAACTTCACCATTTTTGTATAAAAAAAGTCCGCCGGTTTAAAGATTGGTTATTAAAAAAAAAAAACTAATAAAAAAAAATAAATCCGATTTTTTAAAATAATAGAATTTTCATGTACGTTGACACCTAATTTTTTCAAAACAAAATGATGGACTTAAAATGGCGCAAAACTTTTTTTCTAAATCAATTCTCATAACAAAGCGTGGCAGCTTTTGCCGTTTCTAAAGCCTTACATTTTTTCAGAAACAAGTCACGCAGACTCAAATTGGCGTACATAATTTTTGAAAAGTCACCAAAGTAGCATAAAATTTAGCAAATAAAGGTTATTACAGATCCCGAATCTGGTTCTGAACTTAAACTTTAAAAACCAACACCAAATGAACCGCCACCAAAGAGTGATATCACTGATTGACCACCAGCGAAAAGAGCAATTGGAACACCAATTAGTGGATCACCGCAAAAAAAGGATCATTGGTAAATGGACTGTAGCCAAATAACCCACTTCCAAATGGAAACCCAGAAGCACATACTAGGCGACAACCAGCGATTACATAATATCAGCAAATGTATCATCACCGGGTGGATCACCATTAATTACATCACCTCCAAATGGGCCACCAGCGAATACATTATAACCAAATGGACAACCAGCGAATAGACTAAGACCAAATGGATTACCAGCGAATAGACCAATACCAAATGAAACACCATGAATTGAGTCACCACTTAGTGCAACACCAGTGAATAGACT
Organism: Leucophenga maculata; assembly: GCA_035044805.1. Taxonomy (NCBI): domain Eukaryota; kingdom Metazoa; phylum Arthropoda; class Insecta; order Diptera; family Drosophilidae; genus Leucophenga; species Leucophenga maculata. Next base: position 117,248 of record JAWNNP010000471.1, read on the forward strand.
ATCATCAATTGGATCACCATCAAATGGACAACCAATAAGTGGAGCACCACCAAACGAGTCTTTACCAAACGAGCAACTTACAAATGAACCACCACCAAATGGATCACCACCGAGTTGTACACCACCAAATGAGGACCACCACGAACTTGATTAACAGAAAATGGATCACCAACGAGTGGACCACCACTCAAAAAGACCACCACGAGTTGGATCACCACCAAATGGATCACCACCGAGTTGTACACCACCAAATGAGGACCACCACGAACTTGATTACCAGCAAATGGATCACCACCGAGTGGAGCACCACCAAAAAGACCACAACGAACTTGATCACCACCAAATGGATCACCACCGAGTGGACCACCACGAAATGTATAACCACCGAGTAGACCACACCAAATGTATAACCACCTAGAGGACCACCACCAAATGGATCACCACCGAGTGGACCACCACGAAATGGATCACCACCGAGTAGACCACACCAAATGTATAACTACCTAGAGGACCACCACCAAATGTATAACCACCTAGAGGACCACCACCAAATGTATAACCACCGAGTAGACCACACCAAATGTATAACTACCTAGAGGACCACCACCAAATGTATAACCACCTAGAGGACCACAACCAAATGTATAACCACCAAATGGATCACCACCGAGTGGACCACCACGAAATGGATCACCACCGAGTAGACCACACAAAATCTATAAGCACCTAGAGGACCACCACCAAATGTATAACCACCTAGAGGACCACCACGAACTGGATTACCATCAAATCGTTCACTTTCGAGTGAACTATCAGTGAATATGCCATCACCACCGAGTGTTCCAACAGCAAATAGAACATCATCAAATAGATCACAATCTTTAAGTGGACCATAAACGAATATGCTATTCTCACCGAGTGGTCCAACAGCGAATAGATTATCATCAAACGGATCACCACCATGATAACCACCACAAGTTGGATCAACACCGAATGCATCAAATTCGAGTGGACCATTAGCGAAATCGACCATGCCCAAATTGACCACCAAAAATTGGATCACTACTGAGTGAACTAAAGCCAAATGGGTCAATAAATAATGCCACTACCAAATGATAAATGGATAAAGTCTTTTCAACGGAATAACATTAAATATTTATATAATTTGCCTAAGGCCTTAGTCGTTACGGCTTACACCTTGGACATTATTTGCGATTGTGATCCAATACTTTCTAATAATAATTTATATCATACTCTGTCGTGCATTGTAGCGATAGACTTTATGTTATTAGGGCTAATAGAGTAGATTAATAAAAAATCACAGCGCTGCAAAATTAGACTTTTTTATTTTTGATACTCGAGTGGTTTCTAATGACTTTTTGTCCACCAGGATTTTGTGGTAAAGGGTCAAAAAATCGAATTTTTTATGATCTTCAAATTTCTCGATGACGCAAGACCAAAAATAAAAAGGATTTTTGGAAAAATTTTTATTCGCTATTTTTGCTTTCTAATATATTTTTTTCCGCTGAACATGATCCCAAAATTGCCCATCACAGCGTTTTGAGAAAAGTAGGGATAAAGACCCAAAAAAAATTCTTTTGACCCAATCGGAAAATGTCAAAGAGTCTTTACCCCCACATAGTTCATAATACCCTGTGTTTTCAGATACGTCAGTTTAAATAGAGAAAAAATGTTGAAAATGCTTAAAGAACGTCTTTTGGGCTTTTTACCCACATTTTCTTCTGACTTCGTAATTTTTAGAATTTGGATAGTGTTTCGGGCAGAAAAAAATCATTAGACATTATCAAAAATTAAACAAAAAAAAACCTTGCCTGTGTAACTGATGAAAAATATGACAGACAGACGGACTTGCCTTGACAGTTCGACTTGCCTTTTATATTTATAATAAATTGGAGACACCATAAAATATATATTTGTGAGAAAAATTGTGAGAGAAATGCGGAATTCAAGAAGGGAAAAGCATTGATTTGTAATTCTGAACTATAATAAAAATTATGAGTGCTTGAGAGAGATGAGAGAGAAAGCTATAGAGTGAATAGAAAATTTACTATACTCTTCTTTCGTTTCTTTTGTGCTACTGAAAAATATTCTTTTAGAATTAAGGCTGTAACTGATAATCAAGAAGAAAATTTTACAATTTTACAGCATTGAAAGAGGCACAGATTGACAATGAGAAGTTACTCTCAAAGCAGCTTTCAATGAAAATTCGTGCTACAATTCGAAGCCAGTTAGTATGTCGAAAGAAATTCATTAAAAGATAAATTAAAAGTCCTTAAATAACCTTTCGAATGGGCTCTGCTAGAAAATGTTTTGTTTGTTCTTTTCATATTTTTATTTAATGAAAAACTTAAAAATAAATGTTTTTTGCTTTCTTTAAAAATAATTTAATTTGCAATTTGACAAGCATTTTAAAATCTCTTCTTTTTTTCCCCAAAAACTCAAACACATCAAAAGAACTTTTATTTCATTTAATGAACTATTTTTTCTTTTAACATTTACAAAGTTTTCGTTTTCGTTTGTGTTTTTCGAATGATTTAATTTATTTCGCATGTGTATTCAGCTTTTGCCGAGCCAATTTCGCTTGAAAAGCAACATTAACAGCAGCAGCAGCAGCAGCGTGTTTCATTAAATAATTACTTTATGCAGCGTTGCGTATACGCAGTGTTGAACTATTAAACTGAAAAATATATACTACAACACTTTCAAAGTTAATTACGTCAAAATATATAAAAGATACAAACTGCGGGTTAACTATTGACCAACTTGTAAGTAAAATATGTAATTAACACTTGTCACTTTTAATCAGCACAAATCAACTGTATACAGCTACAGCTGCTACTTTTGCCTTCATTCGCAAACAGATAAATAAATAATTGCACAAGAAATGATGACATCTATCTTCATGCAGTCATCTATCTATCTATCTGCCGAAATACTGCTCTTCCTATGGAATTTTTGGTACACGAAAATAGCAAACCGTGTACGTCATTGTCGATAATCAATCTTATTCCATCAGTGTCAAGTGTTATGTTGGAAAATGATACAGTTTTACCGAAAATGTCATTGAATTAATTTCATAATTTGCTAACTTCTAACGAGCTACGAAATTTTATTTACTTATTATTGAATGATTTTTTTTATATTTGTTTTAGTTAAGAAAAATCTCAGTTTTAAGAAAATATTGCATACCAACAGGCGCTCGATGAGTATGAAGTGTTATGTAAACTTTAAGAATTGATGTAAATAAAATCAAATATGCTGTGAAGTGTTTAGCTATTTTTTAGTTGTAAAATAAAGCTAAAATCAAGTGATATAAAGAGTTATCTGTTCTTCCGTCCGTCCGTCCGTCCGCATGTACAAGAGACTTGAACACATTTAAATTTGGAAATAGAAACTTCAAGTATTTTAATATCATATGCCAACCCACACAAAAAGGTGTAGCCTTTAGTTTTTTAATCTCTGAACAAAATTTTATGTTTCTTAAAGCAGTTCTAATAAAATTTTCCAAATAAAGCCAAATCTAACTAATATATATGTTGAGGCTACATAACAAAGGCCAAACAACAGTGGAACTAGTTAAGTTCTGCTGGAGCATCAAAATTTCAAAAGCCTATGTGGCTCAGATAGTAGTATCAAGTAGTATCAGTAATACTACGCATAAAATTATTGTCCAAGATTATCTTAAAAAGGAACTTTTGCTCCAGTGGAACGAGCTCGAATTGAAAAGCAGCGAAGGGAACACTAACTTTTGCATCAACAATGAAGGGACTACCATTGTCAAACCATTGTCAAATGGGCTATCGCCAAATGAGCCATTACATAATCGACTAACAGCGAATAGGCCAACACTAAATGGACCATCAACAAATGGAACACCAACTAGTGAACCAACAGAAATTGTACTATCTAACGACCATCAATTTTATCAATAATGAGTGGACCTATCCCCAAGTAGACTTCCACCAATTGGATCACCAGCATATGAACCATCTCCAAACAGACCACCACAAATTGAATCACCAATAATGGACCACCACTAAATGGACCATCTCCAAACAGACCACCACAAATTGAGTCACCAATAAGCGGACCACCAGCAAATGGACCACCTCCAAACAGACCACCACAAATTGAATCACCAATAAGCGGACCACCAGCAAATGGACCACCTCCAAACAGACCACCACAAATTGAATCACCAATAAGCGGACCACCAGCGAATAGACCATCACTAAATCGACGACCACCAATTAGATTACCAATGAGTGGACCACCAGAAAATGGTCCGTCACCAAACAAACCACCTCCAATTGGATTACCAATGTATGGACCACCAGTGAATAGACCTCCTCCAAATATATCTCCACCCATTAAACTACCAACGAGTGGACCACCAGCAAATAGAAAATCACTAAATAAACGACCACCACAAATTTAAAGAGTGAACCAACACCAAATGAACCATCATCAAACCACCCCCACCTTCAAATGGATCTCCAATATGTGGATCATCAGCGTATAGACAGACCATCATCAAACAGACTACCATTAGTGAATAAACTAGTACCAAATATTCCAATGACCAATGAGTGATCGACCAGCAAGTGGACCATCACTAAACGGAACACCACAAATTGAATAACCTTTACTAAATGCCCTGATGCCAAATGGACAACCGCCAAAATGATCAGCTGCAAATATTATACTTCACCACCAAACCACCGAACTGAATGAGTTCGACTTGGAGATACTCCATAAAACTTAACATTTATAACTGAATCCGTGAGGAATATTTAATTGAGTTAGCTTAACTAAAGCAAATAAAGAGTTTTCCATACAAAAACACTGTAAGGTGTATTGCCTGCTATTGATCCAATATGAACTTTGAAGTAAGATACACCAAATTTGTTGCTAAACTGAAGCGGAAAAATGTTTTTTCATACAAAAGCTCATATTTGAATAGCGCTATGCCTTCTAGTGATTCGATATGAACCTATATGCAATATTTCATTTAAATTAAAGATACACCAAATGTTTTCTTTTAAAAACTCATAGTTGAGGGGGCTAGGTTTTTATGAACATTGCCTTTTTAATAGAGGTTGGCACCTTCAAACATATCTTGTTATCTAAATAGAATAAAATAGGAATAGATGAGACTATCTATAATGTTTACTCAAAATTGAATGCTCTATCTTTTATAATCTCCAAATTCTCGTTGTACACACAGACAGATGCATGAATGAATATGAAAATATTGACAAATTGAAACTAAAAGTTTTTCTACATGGAATTATGCAACACTTTATATATAATTAGGCGTTGTTCATCATTCACAGCACCACAAATTAATTCGTTATGTCGCAGATAGTCAGATTTTAGTCACGCACAAACAAATGAATGCAATACACTTGAAAATTGTTCACTTTGCATAGCACCTGCCTACAGTTTTTCCCATTCAGTGTAGCTTGTTTATGTAGACAAATTTAGACAAACATAGATTGGGAAAGGCAGTAGGAAGGAGGGGGCAAAAATTTTTTGAGTAGTGACAATTTTTTTTTTTTTTTTTTTTTCTTGCAAATGCACGGAACACAATAAAAATATATCACAACACACGAAATATGCGGAATTTATAAACGATTGCACTTCACTTGCCATAGCGATCATGCTGCCTCTGCCCACCGCGCTCCCAATTGAAGTTGCTTGCTTTTAAAGGCATACGGCAATTGTGAGACACTGTAGGAAGAGGAAAATTTCGTCGTATTTTTTTTCGCAAACTTGTTGTTTTGTTGCACTTTTGAATTAAATTAGCTTGGAATAAAATAAAGATGTATTAGATCACATTACAACGGGCAACTAAATTTTTGCACTTCTCATTGCGAACATGCTGCCTCTGCCTATCGTGCTTCCCATTCGATGAAGCTTGCTTTACTAGGCATACAACGAGTGGGAAGTACTATAGGAGGAGGAGAAAAATTTTTGCTTGCTGTTTTTCACCGCTTTTTCTTTTCTTCCGCATTAGTTCAACACTTAGGCTGCAAACAAACAAAGTTCAAGGATTTTACTTTTATTGAATTCTATTGAAAAATAAATTAAATTAAATTAAATTAAAGTCTAAGCTTGGCTATTTTCTTAACACTCCACACTCGTCGCGCACATTTGTTGTTGCATTTTGTAAAATTTGATTGTGGTAGTTGATACAAGTTGCATGCAGCAAAACTTTTACACTTTCTTGCTAAAGGTACACATAAATCCGTGTGCGGCAACTTTTCGGTGCATTTCAAAGCATAAAGTTTTTACGGCTTTTGTATTTCTAATCGCACAATGAATGCGCGGCTGAAGTGCAAACTCAGTTTAAAGTTCAACCAAAGACTGCCTGAAAGTTAGCTAGTCGAAAGTTTTTCAATTTGTTTATGCAGCAAACGCATTTAGTGGATAATAAACATTGATTAAAGTTCTTCCAAAGAAATAGCAATACGCAACGCTTGTATCTTATTCGTGTGACCTGAGCAACTTTATGTTGCATGCTTTTAGGCTTTGTGTAATTATGACGAGAAAAGCTGGCTGTTTTCTTAAGAAAATAAGAAAGTTTTTAATAGGCTTATTTAAAATGAAATAATCTGCTGCCACAAAAACCGCTGACAAAAAAGTTTGTAGTCAGAAACTATATAAATGGGAATAAGTTTATTTAAGTAGCTTAACGTATTTAATTATTAACAGTGATGAAATTTACTCCGTTACTGCTTTAGTATATGTACTAAATTTTTTAATATATATTAATGCGTATATGGTTTCATGTGAGAAGTCTATCATATGTAAACAACGATTGAAAGGCTTTTAAAGCCTTGACATACACTACAAACTTAGCACTTTAAAGCAGTAGAAAAGTAGGCAAAGCATAAGGCACGAGAAAAGGCTAAATAAAAAAAAAAAAAATGCGCAAATGTCAAACTTCATTATACAAATTACTCAAATTGTTTACAATTTGGCATTTCGTTATTCGTTATTTCAGCTGCACAAATACTTCGAATTAACACACTTAATTGAACTACGTAAATTTCTGTTGTTACCAGAATTCAAAGTGCAATGGTTACTTGCTACAGTTATTGTCCTGACAACTGTCCTGACTGCACACAAGTTATGCATGCCATCAACCAATGTATATATATACATATATATAGATAGGATGGCATTGTGTTGTTCATTTGTATATATTTATATACGCATTTGCTCTGACATGTCTGCATATTGAAAACTGCCTCTTTTTTTTTTTGTTTTCGTCTCGCCAACATTTTTATTAACTCTTTGACTTCATATGAAAACCGCATAAAAAAAATTTACAATTTAATAAGCTGAAATATTTTTTCGTTCAATTTATTGTAGTAAGTGCAGCCTTTATCATATTACATTGAAAATTATTTCAAATATTTACGCAAATTGTTAACAAAAAAAAAAAATTTAATTCTTGTCAGATGGCTGGCACAGTCTGAACTTAACTTAACAACAACAATTCTTCGAAGTCTTTAAACGATAAAGTAGCCAAAATTGAATTTTTACATTAAACTGTTTCATAAAAAGGCAATGTGTAGAGTATATTTCTGATGTCACGCCCATCACACTCTCTGTCTTATAAGCGTGTAACACATGCTCTCATCTGAATTAAAGACTAATTTTCTTATTTTAAAAAACTTCAAACCATTAGTTGTATTTATTTAAACTACAACACATGCAACGACTGTAAACGTTTATAGATTTTTTAGAGCGCATTACCAATTGTCACAAAACATCTAAGTTCATCAGTGATAAAGGAACTTCCTGGTAACAAGGCTCCGGGACACGACCGTATATGCCATAGAACCTTGAAAGCCCTTCCATTGAGTGCTGTACTTTACATAACGTTAATATTTAACGCGATGCTAAAACTACAGCACTTTCCGGCTAAGTGGAAAATGGCAAGGATTTCAATGATTCATAAGCCTGGCGAGCCAGAGGATCAGTCGAACTCTTGTCGACCGATAAGTCTCCTGCCTTCTTTGTCGAAGGTATGGGAAAGATTATTCGTGACAAGAGTGGCAGAACTGGAATGTTACAGAGAGTCATTGCCGGAACACCAGTTTGGGTTTCGTGTGGGTCACGGCACGGACAGTGCAGCAGGTGCATAAAGTGGTAAACCACATCCTGCAGGCGTTCGATGACAAAGAGTACTGCAACGGTATTTTTATAGATGTGCCGGAGGCGTTTGACGGAGTATGGCAGGATGGATTGTTGGCGAAACTTAAGGTGCTTCTGCAGGCACCTTTCTATTTGATGTTGCGATCATATTTGGCTGATCGGTGCTTTCACGAACTTTTTGGATTTTGGCTTAGAGGGACGATATCTCTATATTGACATCCAGAGGGAGGGGCAAAATTTTAAAATAAACTTGTAAAATTCCGGCGAAGTCTCTATCTATTATCGTTTTCGAGATCTTTTCGTTCATACGGACGGACAGACGGACATGGCTATATCAACTCATCTATCATTCCTGAGCATATTGGGGGTAACTACCTGTTACCTACATTTGCACAGAACCAATATGTTCTTGTATCTTCGGTACATGGCCTAAAAAGGGCAGAATTATATGGTTACTAACCCTCAGAGCATGGTTGATAACTTCATTGAATACTAGTTCTCAGATTTGTAGGTACATAGCCAGACAGACGGACATGTACATATCTACTAAATTCTTTCTATGCGGGCTTCCCTTCTGGTAGTCCGATATGGAACTATATGGCATATCTTAAATAGATATGGAATATTTTATAAGTTCTGCTAAAATTTTTCAAATTAGATTACAAAGAGAGTTATTTTAGAGATAAATTCCAATGAACCTCTTGGAGGGGAGGTTGACATCTAAAATGCATCTACTTTCTTTCAAGAAGACATAGAAGAATTATAATATCTCAGCTTAAGCACTCTATAGTCTCCAAGTTCTCTTTCTTCATACGTACAGATGCACTTTGAAGCAAGCTTGCTATCAAGTCGAGAACATGCTCCAGCTGCCATATGTGCTTAAGAGGGAGATTCGCAGAAGTGTGTATTTACTCACACATAGGCATCATATGCCATTTATACCATTTGAAGGGTTCAAAGAATCAGAAAAATCGGGTACGTCATCATTTAAATGATAGGCAGATATAGAACGACGCTAAAAAAAAAAAAAGGAAATCGTTCCTGAAGCGGATTTTAAGTGCGCCACTCAGGTCTAAAACTAATTGGAGGCACTCAATTGGGATGTGTTACTCCATGTCACTTATTTACTAAACCTGGCCCCTTCCGATAACAACATGCACTCGTCGATGGGCCATGCACTCGATTCTGAGGAGATAGTTGGAAATGCCTTAATGAATGGTTTGTGGTAGAAATAATCGCGAATTAAATTTATTTAAATCTTCCAGGTACATTTTTTTCCAGGTTGTTAACAATGTCCCTAATTATGATCCAATACTGATCACGATTTTTTTATAATGCGTGAAAATATTGCTCAACGTATTTTTATTAAATTTTGTGTTGCGCATGCAATTTCGTGTGATTTGCATAACTACTATCCGGGAGTTAGTAGTTAGGCAAGTACTAAGACTTTCTTGGTAAAAATTATTCTCCATCTGACTGTCTATTTTCAACTTCTAAACTATAAGGCCGATCGTTTTGATATATGTATATAAAAATAGCACAGGAGAAGGTTACCGGCTCTAAAATATTTAAAAAAATGGGCAGTACTTCGCTACCAAAAGAAAGAGTGTTAAATAACAAAAAAATAGACAATGAGTTTTTGATATAAGTTCGACAACAAGTTCCATAAAAATGTTTTCGCTGTGACATCAATATTTATGATCTCTGAAATCCAAATCTTCATTCGATAATAAGGACTTTGCATGCATTTTCTATGATTTATCAAACCAATTTTTCAAATAATTGTTTTTGCTGTGAACTGCTCCAGCCTGTTCGTCTGAAATAGTAGAGAAACGGATAGTAAGACTGAAAATCATTTGACTATACACTCCTCACATCGGAGACTCGGGGAAACCAGTTTCAATGAAGCTGGGACAGGATCAAGTTGCTAAAACTGAGCCATTTCGTGAGGTAGCTAATCCGCGGGAATCGTTTATTTTTTTAATTAAATAAGTTCACCTTGTAACGGTGAGAACATTAAAAGACGTAGCCAATTGGAAGGACAAAACTCCGATGCTTACAGTCGTAGCATTAGTCACCAAACTAATGATCAACTAATGACAGCAACGTGTTCCAGCGTTAAAAAATTTGTGAAACAAAATAAATCCAAAATTGTTTCAGTCTTATAAATTGGTCCAGATACATCCAGATATATCGGATTAAGTGAAAAATTTTCTCAAATCAAGTTCTGGCAACCAATGCATTGTTCACTGATAGCTTTGTCTTATTAGCCTTAGCTTCATATTGGGATGGATGGAGGTCACACAAAGCGTTCATATATTCTAATGCGTTTAAGTTGAAGAAATATCCCCTCGTAAAAAAAAAAAAAAAAAAAAACAAGAAATTCAAGTTGTACTGAGTAAAGTCCCTATTAGTTGATATGCACATACCTGGTGGTTCCGGCACCCACACCACATCAATAAAGAAAATATTTTCGAGCAAATACATTGGATAAAAGAGAAACAAATTTTTATAGATGCTCTATTAGAAGGAGTAGGTAGGTTCTATAGATGCTCTTTTAAAACTTTATGAAAACTTTTTTTTTCAAACTTTCAAAAAAAATACGGTTTTATCAGTCTTCTTACAGAGAAAACCATTTATACTGAATTTTCCAATGGCAATTTCTCGGACTCCGAATAGATTTCTTTTTTACATATATATGGTAGCTATATGATATAGTGCCTCGGATTTGAAGCAATTTGGCTAGATTATGAAAAATTATGAGGTTTTATTTTAGCGAAAGAAAAAAGTTGTACTTACTAAAATTTAATTTGCAGCCGATCGTTCCTATGGGAGCTATATGATATACTATAGAGTCCGACTTTAATCAATATAGATGTTGTGCCGCTATATAATAAAAAGTTGTTTCCCAAATTTCATTAAAATAACTTCATATTTATATTTGCCAATAAAAACGTTACGAAAACGGGGACGACGTTGCATACTTTAGAGATTAGTATAAGAATATAGAATAATGTTTATTTTTAATTACTGCTTTGTATAAAGAGTCGCTTTGAAGAAACAGAATTCCAAAAGTAGCCTCGGCTAGCACACTTTTTCCAGTAAAACTTCTTTTTAATACAAAAATTTGAAGCCTCTATTGCTTATAGTCTCCCATTGATCTGATTGTAAATACGAATAGCCAGGCAAACGGACGGACAGCAATGAGTATAATGACTCGAATTTTTATGCTAAGTATAAATAATTAATGGAGTTCAACTAGCCTCCTTCTGCCTCTATATCCCTTAAGCCTATGGCTACAGACTATACAACAATTCCAAATAATTGTCAACCTACGACTTAACAAATTATTAACTTAAAAATAAATAAACATGAACTTAGTTCAATAAGTTCTTAAAAACTTTGTCATACAATGTTTTAAGAACTTATTGAACTACACTCGGCATAATTGCATATGCACATCTGTTGAACTTTGACTACTGAATAATACCATAAAGCGAAAGAAAAAACGGTGTGCATAGTTTTATTGAATTTAAATTAAATTGAAAATTCCACAAAAGTTAAACCGCTGCACACAAAAACGACAAAAAGAGAGCACAGCACACACACACACGTTCAACAAGTGCAAAAGAGATGCATATACGAAAATATTCTATGTGAAATATTTTACTGAATATGTGAAAAAGTTTTCATAAAATTTTTCTATAATTATATTTCATAAACTAGTCAGCAGCCTTGCATAGACACCGTCATTTGGCAAGTCAAAGAGTAAACTTTAAACAAACTAACAAAAATTCTGTTTGTCACTTTTTGGCTTATTAAACTAACAGCAGCGCGCCACAGTTTGTGCAACAAAAATTTTGCACAAAGCGTTAAATTTGCTAATTTTACAAACTCGTCGAGTCTAAACAAATTCCAACAAAGTATTTTGTCCAGAAGCAACAAGGACAGCAATGAGACACTAAGAGCGACAGCAACAAGATAGCTAAAGACAGGCTGGGGAGACAGACAGACGGACAGGTAAAAAGTGTTGCAGCAAGTAGTGCAACAACAAAAAGTGCAACAATATAAAGAAAATTCCACTTCGTCAAGCAGCATACGCCAGTGTTGTGTAGCACTTTAATGCTCCTTAGAGTATTGCAACACTTTTGTGTTTCGAGCGCCTTGCAGAAAACTTCTTGCATACTCAAATTGCACACAGTACGCAGCAAAAGTTTATTACACAACAAGGGGATGTTGTTGTTGTTGTTGTTGTTGTTGCAATAGCTTGAACGGTGTACAGTGTAAAGTTTAAATGTTGCATGAAATAGTGTTGCAACAATTTAAGTATGATAATAACATGCTGCAGCAGTGTTGGTAAATGTACAAATTGCCAATGCAGCTGATTGAAGTTTACTCTTAACACTTGCCGAACACAAGCCGAAGTTTAAGTTTTGTAATAATTCTCAAAAGTTTTTATACAACTCAACAGCTTTAGTAAGAATTTTCTTTTTTTCACTTAGAAATTATTGATACAGCTCATAAGATACATATTAGAGGCCGCAAGGCTGAAGTTGATATCCTAGTAAAATCAAATCTTACTTCCTTTCCTCAAAACAAAGTTGCCACGCCTAAGTACCTACTCGCAGTTGTGCGATTTTGGTGCAATTCACACTTGAACAAGCCTCAAGCGAGCTCTTTCGGACAAAGCGAAGACTGCGAAGAAAGAAAGCCTATAAAAAAAATCTGCTGCTGCTGAGTTCAAAGACATGCTACATAAAAAAAAAATCACACTTCTTTAACACAAGCTGGAAAGGATAGACTACTATACGTTTAGGAAGTCAAAAAAGGCGACCAAAAGGCAGGCTCTCAGGCTGGTCCCTGTTAAAGATTCCGATGGTATGCTAGCTAAATCCAAGTAAAATCAGGCTAACATCTTCACAACCAATTCGGAGGCAAGGCGTACACTGATTTCACTTGCTGACAACAATGATGTGGCCAGATGATGTGGTGCACTTCTTTGAAGTCACTTGTTAAATAGACATTCCAATGAAAGCAGTCCATCCCAAAGAAGTCATGGGAATCATACGACATATACACAGAAACATAGCCCCGGGTCACGACAGAATTAGGCATAATTCCCTAAAGGCATTGCCAAGGCGTGCGCACCTCTATTTGACGTTAATATTTAATGCAGTTTTGAGGATGCAGCACATTCCTAGCAAGTGGAAACAAGAAAAAAATTGACACCCCAGAGTTGTCTTAACAATATTCCTCAATTACCTAGGTGTGATGCTGGATAAGAGGCTTAATTTTGGACGACATGTCAATAATTTAATATCTACATGTCGCCTCAGACTAAGGCAGCTCTTTTGGGTGCTCAATAGGAGTAATAAGCTAGCCTTACGCTGCAAGCGAGCAGCTTACAAATGTGTGGTAGCACTATTTGGAGATATGCGATACAAATACGATGCATCGCAGCCAAAACACACAGACAGCGAATCCAAAAACTGCATAACAGAAGTCTTCGTGTGTTTACAGGGTCTCCCCGGTACGTCCGCAACACAACACTACACCGAAACTTGATGCTGAACAACATACAATAAGCAATCATCCACCATAAAAGCTGCTACAACTTCAGCCTGCTAAATCATGCCAATAGGCTTGCAAGGAGTTTGCCACATTGGCATCCAATAAGAAGATTAAGAAGTGCTTATATTGTAGTCGGCGACACATCTACTAGACAGAGATGGCTATATATATATTTCGAGAACACTATCACAGTAATTTGTACAGTTTGGCAATTATAATAGAAATATGCGACATGATATGATTATAGGATATATCAAACCCTAATTCCTATCAAAATTAAACAATACCTGTTGCATCATATGAATGATATCTACAGGTCGATAGCTTTACAAATGCATCTCAATCTAAACACTTTATCTAAACCTGACCTTACAACATATTGGCCTGCAGTTCCACTTAAAGTTCCTCGCCTTCTAGACTTCTGCATATGCAAAAAGACTTCCATCGTACATTCTGTTTATAGAAACCTATGATGAACTAAGCATCGAACATTCTGCTATCACAATTAACATTAATATTGCTCTAAAAATCATCTCTAAAAATCATAACATTATTACCAAAAATACTAAAATTAAGTCTTTCCAACTTCGGCTAGATTTGCATATTAACCTCTCTAAAAATAACATTGAAATTGAAGTAGCTATCGAGTCAATAACTTTAGTCACGCAGTGGTATTTCTTTTATCAAATAGAACTGTCACAGTGTGTTCAACACAACAACTTAATCGAATCATTATATACTCGAGAATTCAGAAAAATCTGGCAACGCATCAGATACGCAGTGGACAAGAGTAGCTTTTAAAGAGCGATTCAAAAAATAAAGCCATTAAAAATGACAGTTAATAGCGCTAAGTCCGCAAAAATTTGATAAACACAAACTGTGGAAGGCCACTTTCTGATATAAACTTTTTGATATACAATTTTTGTTATGAACTTTCTGATATATATACTTTCTGATATATACTTTTTGATTTATTCTTTCTGATATTTACTTTCTGATATATACTTTTTAGTATACAATTTCTAATATAAACTTTCTGATTCATACTTTCTGATATATATTTTCTGATATATGCTTTCTCATTCATACATTTTGATATATATTTTCTGATACACTTATTTTGATCTATCCTTTCTGATATATACTTTCGGATTCGTACTTTATGATATATACTTTCTGATATACAATTTCTGATGTATACTTTCTTATTCATACTTTCTGATATACGCTTTGTGATATACAGTTTGTGATATATATTTTCTGGTATATACTTTGTGATATATACTTTCTGAAGCATATTTTTTGATTCATATTTTCTGATATCTACTTTCTAATATATACTTTCTGATATATACTTTTTAGTATACAATTTCCGATATAAATTTGTTGATTCATACTTTCTGATATTTACTTTCTGATATATACTTTTTAGTTTACAATTTCTGATATATACTTTCTGATTTATTCTTTCTGATATATACTTTTTGATTTATTCTTTCTGATATTTACTTTCGGATATATACTTTCTGATATATACTTTTTGATTTATTCTTTCTGATATTTACTTTCTGATATATACTTTTTAGTATACAATTTCTAATATAAACTTTCTGATTCATACTTTCTGATATATATTTTCTGATATATATTTTCTGATATATGCTTTCTCATTCATACATTTTGATATATATTTTCTGATACACTTTTTTTGATCTATCCTTTCTGATATATACTTTCGGATTCGTACTTTATGATATATACTTTCTGATATACAATTTCTGATGTATACTTTCTGATATACGCTTTGTGATATACAGTTTCTGATATATATTTTCTGGTATATACTTTGTGATATATACTTTCTGAAGCATATTTTTTGATTCATATTTTCTGATATCTAATTTCTAATATATACTTTCTGATATATACTTTTTGATTTATTCTTTCTGATATTTACTTTCTGATATATAATTTCTAGTATACAATTTCTGATATATACTTTCTGATTTATTCTTTCTGATATTTACTTTCGGATAAATACTTTTTAGCATACAATTTTTGATATAAACTTTTTGATTCATACTTTCTGATATTTACTTTCTGATATATATTTTCTGATACACTATTTCTGATCTATTCTTTCTGATATATACTTTCTGATTTATTCTTTCTGATATATAATTTCTAGTATACAATTTCTGATTCATACTTTCTGATATATACTTTCTGATATATGCTTTCTGATATACAGTTTCTGATATATGTTTTCTGGTATATACTTTCTGATATATACTTTCTGATATATAAGTTCTGTTATACACTTTCTGATATATACTTTCTGATATATACTTTCTGATATATACTTTCTGATATATACTTTCTGATATATACTTTTTGATTTATTCTTTCTGATATTTACTTTCGGATATATACTTTCTGATATATACTTTTTGATTTATTCTTTCTGATATTTACTTTCTGATATATACTTTTTAGTATACAATTTCTAATATAAACTTTCTGATTCATACTTTCTGATATATATTTTCTGATATATATTTTCTGATATATGCTTTCTCATTCATACATTTTGATATATATTTTCTGATACACTTTTTTTGATCTATCCTTTCTGATATATACTTTCGGATTCGTACTTTATGATATATACTTTCTGATATACAATTTCTGATGTATACTTTCTGATATACGCTTTGTGATATACAGTTTCTGATATATATTTTCTGGTATATACTTTGTGATATATACTTTCTGAAGCATATTTTTTGATTCATATTTTCTGATATCTAATTTCTAATATATACTTTCTGATATATACTTTTTGATTTATTCTTTCTGATATTTGCTTTCTGATATATAATTTCTAGTATACAATTTCTGATATATACTTTCTGATTTATTCTTTCTGATATTTACTTTCGGATAAATACTTTTTAGCATACAATTTTTGATATAAACTTTTTGATTCATACTTTCTGATATTTACTTTCTGATATATATTTTCTGATACACTATTTCTGATCTATTCTTTCTGATATATACTTTCTGATTTATTCTTTCTGATATATAATTTCTAGTATACAATTTCTGATTCATACTTTCTGATATATACTTTCTGATATATGCTTTCTGATATACAGTTTCTGATATATGTTTTCTGGTATATACTTTCTGATATATACTTTCTGATATATAAGTTCTGTTATACACTTTCTGATATATACTTTCTGATATATACTTTCTGATATATACTTTCTGATATATACTTTCTGATATATACTTTTTGATTTATTCTTTCTGATATTTACTTTCGGATATATACTTTCTGATATATACTTTTTGATTTATTCTTTCTGATATTTACTTTCTGATATATACTTTTTAGTATACAATTTCTAATATAAACTTTCTGATTCATACTTTCTGATATATATTTTCTGATATATATTTTCTGATATATGCTTTCTCATTCATACATTTTGATATATATTTTCTGATACACTATTTCTGATCTATTCTTTCTGATATATACTTTCTGATTTATTCTTTCTGATATATAATTTCTAGTATACAATTTCTGATTCATACTTTCTGATATATACTTTCTGATATATGCTTTCTGATATACAGTTTCTGATATATGTTTTCTGGTATATACTTTCTGATATATACTTTCTGATATATAAGTTCTGTTATACACTTTCTGATATATACTTTCTGATATATACTTTCTGATATATACTTTCTGATATATACTTTCTGATATATACTTTTTGATTTATTCTTTCTGATATTTACTTTCGGATATATACTTTCTGATATATACTTTTTGATTTATTCTTTCTGATATTTACTTTCTGATATATACTTTTTAGTATACAATTTCTAATATAAACTTTCTGATTCATACTTTCTGATATATATTTTCTGATATATATTTTCTGATATATGCTTTCTCATTCATACATTTTGATATATATTTTCTGATACACTATTTCTGATCTATTCTTTCTGATATATACTTTCTGATTTATTCTTTCTGATATATAATTTCTAGTATACAATTTCTGATTCATACTTTCTGATATATACTTTCTGATATATGCTTTCTGATATACAGTTTCTGATATATGTTTTCTGGTATATACTTTCTGATATATACTTTCTGATATATAAGTTCTGTTATACACTTTCTGATATATACTTTCTGATATATACTTTCTGATATATACTTTCTGATATATACTTTCTGATATATACTTTTTGATTTATTCTTTCTGATATTTACTTTCGGATATATACTTTCTGATATATACTTTTTGATTTATTCTTTCTGATATTTACTTTCTGATATATACTTTTTAGTATACAATTTCTAATATAAACTTTCTGATTCATACTTTCTGATATATATTTTCTGATATATATTTTCTGATATATGCTTTCTCATTCATACATTTTGATATATATTTTCTGATACACTTTTTTTGATCTATCCTTTCTGATATATACTTTCGGATTCGTACTTTATGATATATACTTTCTGATATACAATTTCTGATGTATACTTTCTGATATACGCTTTGTGATATACAGTTTGTGATATATATTTTCTGGTATATACTTTGTGATATATACTTTCTGAAGCATATTTTTTGATTCATATTTTCTGATATCTACTTTCTAATATATACTTTCTGATATATACTTTTTAGTATACAATTTCCGATATAAATTTGTTGATTCATACTTTCTGATATTTACTTTCTGATATATACTTTTTAGTTTACAATTTCTGATATATACTTTCTGATTTATTCTTTCTGATATATACTTTTTGATTTATTCTTTCTGATATTTACTTTCGGATATATACTTTCTGATATATACTTTTTGATTTATTCTTTCTGATATTTACTTTCTGATATATACTTTTTAGTATACAATTTCTAATATAAACTTTCTGATTCATACTTTCTGATATATATTTTCTGATATATATTTTCTGATATATGCTTTCTCATTCATACATTTTGATATATATTTTCTGATACACTTTTTTTGATCTATCCTTTCTGATATATACTTTCGGATTCGTACTTTATGATATATACTTTCTGATATACAATTTCTGATGTATACTTTCTGATATACGCTTTGTGATATACAGTTTCTGATATATATTTTCTGGTATATACTTTGTGATATATACTTTCTGAAGCATATTTTTTGATTCATATTTTCTGATATCTAATTTCTAATATATACTTTCTGATATATACTTTTTGATTTATTCTTTCTGATATTTACTTTCTGATATATAATTTCTAGTATACAATTTCTGATATATACTTTCTGATTTATTCTTTCTGATATTTACTTTCGGATAAATACTTTTTAGCATACAATTTTTGATATAAACTTTTTGATTCATACTTTCTGATATTTACTTTCTGATATATATTTTCTGATACACTATTTCTGATCTATTCTTTCTGATATATACTTTCTGATTTATTCTTTCTGATATATAATTTCTAGTATACAATTTCTGATTCATACTTTCTGATATATACTTTCTGATATATGCTTTCTGATATACAGTTTCTGATATATGTTTTCTGGTATATACTTTCTGATATATACTTTCTGATATATAAGTTCTGTTATACACTTTCTGATATATACTTTCTGATATATACTTTCTGATATATACTTTCTGATATACTATTTGTGATCGATCCTTTCTGATATAAAACTTCTGATATACCATTTCTAATATACAATTTTTGATATATATTTATATACTAATTTTAATAGCAGAGTATTTAGTATTAGCTAAATATTATTTATAATCTATAAACAATCTAAAGATATCATGTCGATCTAAACTGTTTATTAAAAAAAATTATATGGGATCCTGCCTCCACCAAATTTTCCAGTTTGACAAATATTTCAATAACACTCTGAAAGGCTTTCTAGCTGCCTATAAAAAAAAACCCAAATAAATCGGTTCAGCTATTTCCAAGCTAAGAAATGTTTAAATAGGCAAATAGACAAATACTAACAGAAACAGCCACTTCATGCCGTCCTAACATTTAATTCGAAATCAATTTTAACAATTTTATTTATATGCTTAGAATGCATTAAGCCTCTACGAATATTTTAGTGCAAACAAAACTTTTCTTTTGTTGCAAAAATCAAAACAATTTCAATGACTCCCATACTCAGAAAAGGGCCGAATCTGCTATGAATTGTAGATTAGGCGACTCAACTTTCGCACACATTTGGCCAATTTGTCGCCAACTCCACGCAAAAGTGGCTGCTTTCATGGCAATACATTATTTATAAGTGCTAATAGTGCGTTGCCTAGACCGGAACGTTGTGAAAATCAAATGCGTCCTAAATGGACAGTTCAAAAATAATAAAAAAAATAAATAAACTACAACACAAAAAACACATTTAAAAAAAAAAAAAAAAATGAAAGCACGAAAAAAAGGTAACTAATTGAATTGTTTACTTAATTTTCTCAAGCATGAATTTTTACAGATGTAACGCTTCGCCACACTCATGAGCACGAACGCCAGCACAAATACGCACAGATACGCACAAATACAAACAAACCGAAACCGAAAGATATACATATAAACAGACGCACTTCATGCATATCCTTGTACACCTGAAGCAGCATTTGCCTCAAACGTTTTGCATGCTCCTTCAGCTGAAATAGGCTACAACAAGTATTTATAATAAACAAAAGCTGCTATCTGACACACCCACTACCGCCCGCTTACTTGTTTGTACAAGCAGTAAGCATGTATTTTAACTTAATGCCGCTTCATCGCAGCAGCCGCACAGCACAAAGCCGCCCACGAGCCAAAAGGCCCAGTCCAGTATTTTTCCCATTTGCACAATATACAAAATCCAACGCAGCTATTTTGAGCATAATTTAAAATTTTGTTTACGCTAAAGCTTTATTTTATTTTATTTTATTTCATTTCGTTGGCAACGCTCCGGCTCAACGCTAGCCGGAAAGTAGGCTTAAGTCGCAAACTGAAACCTCCAAGGAGTGTGTCAGACTGCCAAGGGTGCAGACGTGCGTATACACAAAATACTTTCTATCAAATTTCAATTTACAAAAATTTTCCAACAAAAAAAAAAAGAAAACGAAAAACGAAAAACGAAATCTTTTCAGTTGTTTTATAGAATAGCACGACATACCACGATATAGCCTTCATACGGCAAAAATAAATAAAAATAAAAGCAGGCACGAAAAACATCTTCATTTCAGTAGAATCGAATTATGATACGCTTCACATGAGTTTAGATATCGCGCAACAGTAATTGAGAGGCACAGCTTCAATCCGCTGCTTAGCTAAAATTGTATTACAGCGGATTTTAAATTATTCAATTGTACAATCTCACAGCATATTTTCACTTTATTAGCACGGCACAAGTCCTTTTTTGCTTATGTATGTGTATGTGTACGAGTATGTCTGCGCGTGATAATTGTTTTGGCAGCGACAGGCTGTTGCTATTGCAGTTGAAGGAAAAGGCTAGAAGAAAATAAAAGAGCACAATATGTATTGTAATATGTACTAAATATTGTTCACTTTTATTTTTTTCTAGCCCTTTGCTTTTCCCATGTGCTTTTTTCTTCACAGGCACATTTTTAGTTCAATTTGTGGCGTATGAATAGGAGTTCCATCATTTATATTCTGGTAGCTTTGGCGTGTTTAAAATGTTTTCAACACTTTTTTTTTTCGTTTTCTGCCAATATTCACGACACTTTTGAGCACTACTTTTTGGCATACATTAATAAAATATTAAAAATATTCACAAAAACGATACGCCTAGGGCTTCGTTATATGCAGAAAAAATACACAAAAAACTACAAAGTACGTCACAAACAGTTGATAAAAATAATAGCATTCACAGCGCATATCTGTATACTATCTCACTATTGTTTAACTGTTTTTTGGTGTCGCTTTTTCGTTTCACAAAGTTGCCGAATTAACCATTTCAAACATCTACTCAGTGCGGTCGTAATTTGCGTAAGCTCAATTTTTTAATCATTTTCATTTGCTTTAATTTAATTTATTCAATTTATTATATTTATTTTACCGTGTTTCAAAATTATAAATTATGCTCATTTTTTTTTTATTATATTAATTTTTAATTGAATTTATTATAAATTCTCCCAAGTATAAAAAAAGGCAAAGCCGGCCTTAACGAACTCCCCAACTGTTAAGCCGGTAACTCCAACCGTTCCGATAGTGACACCAATTTTTACTACACCAATAGCAAATTTCGAGAAAAAGTCTGAGTCTGGGGTTCTCTAAGGAACCTCAAAATTTATCCGCAGCTATGGCTAGTATCGTAGTCAATCCAACAACTACATCGACTTCTTCACCATCTGTGGAACAACTTGTTGTTTCAATGTATGTTGATGGTGCGTGCTGACACTTCTTTTGTTCTGCCTACTCCCAATTGCACAGAAGGTTACTGGTTTTACTGTAGTTGCGCCGCCCAAGTCAGAAGCTGATATCAAGAATTAAATTAATTCGCAGCTTGATTCTACCTCAAATGTTTCGGTTTCGAAATTTAATTTCGATGATTCAAGTAATATCTCTTCTTTTAAGATGATTGTTCCGGTGTCGCTTTTCGATACTCTCCTGTCCGCTAGTTTTTGGCCTAAAGGAATTGCCCAGTACTTCTTCCAAAATATCAAAAAACTTATATCACTTTCTTTCCTTATTCACCATAAAATGTGAGAGTGCTAAGAACTAAACTTTGAGATCTGTACCTTAAGAGTTTATCTGAGAGTGCTGACCTCTGAAACATGGCTTCAACCTCATATTTTAAATTCTGAAATATTCTCTGACAACTTTGTTTCATTTCAGAAAGATCTCAAAAAATCTTATTTAAAAATTGTTTGTCTAAATCTATAGATGTATCTTCTGGTGTTCCACAAGGAAGTCGTCTTGGGCCGTAGCTCTTCGTTTTATTCATAAATGATCTCCCTTTGGCAATCCATCATGCTCATATATTGATGTATGCTGATGATGTCAAACTATGTTTGTCATATTCTGATGCTTCCCAACATAATCTCTTATAAGCAGATTTGAATTCGTTGTACATTTGGTGTTTCACAAACTTTCTTCAATGCGTAAAACTCCATCGCAGAAAACCTTATAAATGGGTGTGCAAAACTTTAGTAGGGACTAAGCATCATATTGTGTGTACGGTTAATAAATCTAAAGATGTTCTTGTTGGTCTAAGGACTTTTATGATCCTTATACTACTCAACTTCTATACACATCACTTGTTCATCCAATCTTGAAATTTGCATCATGTGTTTGGAACCCACATTTTGTAATTCACCAAGATCGTATCGAGTCTGTTTAAAATCAATTAGGCTTCTGATATACATCTCCCTCCATATGTTGATCGATTGAAACTTATTGATCTTCCGACGGTTTCCTTCACAAAATTATTTGTGGGAAAGTTGATACTCCTTATTTACTGCAATCTCTTTCTATAAATATTTCCTCACATTTTACGCGTAGCTATGTGCCTTTACGAACTATGCTTGACACGATTCAGTTCGGTCTCTCAGCTATACCCATGGCTCATTCCATGGCTATGGCACAATCGGTCAACTGGGCGATCAAACAAAAACCCTTCAACGGGTCTGAGTGTTCTCTCTCCTACTTTTTTAATTAAAATATTTTTAATGCAACTGTTTAAATTTATGTAGTTTAAATTAATATAAATAAATAAAAAAATAATATAAAATGTTTTTCTTACAAAAATTCTGAAAATGGTAAAAATTCTTATGGGGACTAACCATTCTAGTAGACCGATATGTATCTACAAATAACATTTAAGAACATTTGATTGAAGATGCAATAAATTTGCTGTTCTTAGCTTAAATAAGAAGAAACAATAACTTTTTTCCCTAAAAACTCATAAAATAGGGGCTGTTACTTATGGGTACTACCCATTAAAGAGCGGTTGGCAAGTTCCTTAAATACTAATCTAAAGAGCTGCCAATAGTAGATACTAAATGTCTAAACTGAAAGGCTTTAATAGTCTCCAAGTTCTTACTGTTCATAGTCAGGCAGACAGAAAAGTTTATATCGACTCGACTCTTTGTAGGGGAGCTACTGCTATTGGTGTTCCGATCGGCACTTTTACAAAATATCTTTTTAACTATTAAAGTAAACTATAAAGAATTTGGCGTTTGTAGTTACATAAGAAAACAATTTCTTATAATGGTGGGAAAGATTTGTATAGGAACTACATCTTCTAATGTTGCCATCAGCACCAATATGAACATTTTTTTTTATTTAAATCCATAAGATGGCTAAATCAACCACAAAAATATAAAAAATTCTCTTACAAAAACTCAAAAACAATCGAGGTTTGTATGGTGCTGCTAAAAATTCTCTTAGTAGAGAGGTTGGGAGGGTATCTAGCCATTGAATACAAGTTAGCTGAAGATGCAATAAGAACGTCTTCGTATTTAAACTGAAATAATCTATCTTTCAGAGTCTTCCACTTCACAACTTTCAACCGAACATCGAGCCAGACAGACGGACATATTAACATCGACTCAAATTTATGGTTTCTGAGAGAAGACCTTAAGTTGCTTACTAGCTATAGCTTGAGTTGAACGTAACTTCTCTAGCACTGTGACTGCTAAGAATTTCTGCTTAATATTAACGAATTTTTTCAAAAAAATCTCTAAAAAATATTGTGTGAAAAATAATTATAAGTGCTACGAAGCATTTAAAAGGTTGACTGTTGCATTTGCCAAGTCTTTTTTAAGCAAAAAATAAAAAATAAAAATTTAAGTGGTACAAGCTCTTCACAGAAGTGCCAGCACGTCAACAACAACTTAAAAAAAACGATGAAGCAAATGATAAAAAAAATTTTTTATGAAGTACCTTTTCATAGAATTATAAACTACTTAGTGCAACATTTTACTTTAGAACTACTTGAAGCAAACAAAATTAAGTATATACAGTCAGAAAAAAAAACGTTTCAAGACAAAGTGCCAACACCAGCTGATATAGCCATTCAGTATATGCCTCTGAAACACGATAGACACTACTCTTAACATTAAGTGAAATAACTATGCAACTAATTTTCGTTCATGTTTGGCTCTGTCGAAAGCAATTAACTAACAACTAACCAAAAGCTAATGCTCGTATGTGGTCAATAGACATTTTGACTAATGCTAATCTCGACATTAACAAGGATGTAGTGCATCTAAATAGGCTGTCAATAGGCATCAAATTAAAGTGAATTGTGCTAATATCGACAAATCATTATATATGCAAAATGTATCTTATGCACGCAGCTTAATAATATAGTAAAACCATTTATAAAGCCATACAGGAAGTGTACAAATCGAATCGAAACGAAATTAAATTTAATTTTCTATGAAGCCCAATAGCTGTTTTTCATCCCTTTAGGGATTCGCTACAAAGACAAACAAAGAAAAAATAAAGGAAAACAAATTAAATTAAAATAAATTATTGAGAAAAGAAAATAATGAAAAAATGTAAACAAATTAAACAAGAACGAATGCTGCAGTCGAGTGTGCATAACTTTGAAATACGCTACATGGATTTTTATGGGCTAATATACACTTTTATATACTACTGTTGAGAGATATAACAAATTGTTTATTTGTAGCTAAATTAATAAAAATTAATTAATAAAGCGTATGAATTCGGCGGTCAACTGTATTTGAGTTTCAGCTACGCAGCACACTAGGGTGAGCTGAGCAGTTTTGAAATCGCGAAAAGCTTAAATCTACGTTTAATTCTAAGAATATTTTATCAAGAAATATTTAGTTGACTTATTTTCTTATATAACAATAAACTACCACCTGCAACTGAAAATAATTACTGATGGTGATCTGGCATGACTTATAAATGCAAATATGCTGATTTAATACTAAGTAACGTGACTAACAAGTAGCTCTAGGATTGAGTTTCTTTCTTTGTCAATTTTATAGAAAATCAAAAAAATTTTATCAAGAAATATTTTGTCGACTTATTTTCTTATATAACAATAAACTACCACCTGCAACTGAAAATAATTACTGATGGTGATCTGACATGACTTATAAATGCAAATATGCTGATTTAATACTAAGTAACGTGACTAACAAGTAGCTCTAGGATTGAGTTTCTTTCTTTGTCAATTTTATAGAAAATCAAAAAAATTTTATCAAGAAATATTTTGTCGACTTATTTTCTTATATAACAATAAACTACCACCTGCAACTGAAAATAATTACTGATGGTGATCTGACATGACTTATAAATGCAAATATGCTGATTTAATACTAAGTAACGTGACTAACAAGTAGCTCTAGGATTGACTTCTTTCTTTGTCAATTTTATAGAAAATCAAAAAAATTTTATCAAGAAATATTTTGTCGACTTATTTTCTTATATAACAATAAACTACCACCTGCGACTGAAAATAATTACTGATGGTGATCTGGCATGACTTATAAATGCAAATATGCTGATTTAATACTAAGTAACGTGACTAACAAGTAGCTCTAGGATTGAGTTTCTTTCTTTGTCAATTTTATAGAAAATCAAAAAAATTTTATCAAGAAATATTTTGTCGACTTATTTTCTTATATAACAATAAACTACCACCTGCAACTGAAAATAATTACTGATGGTGATCTGACATGACTTATAAATGCAAATATGCTGATTTAATACTAAGTAACGTGACTAACAAGTAGCTCTAGGATTGACTTCTTTCTTTGTCAATTTTATAGAAAATCAAAAAAATTTTATCAAGAAATATTTTGTCGACTTATTTTCTTATATAACAATAAACTACCACCTGCAACTGAAAATAATTACTGATGGTGATCTGGCATGACTTATAAATGCAAATATGCTGATTTAATACTAAGTAACGTGACTAACAAGTAGCTCTAGGATTGACTTCTTTCTTTGTCAATTTTATAGAAAATCAAAAAAATTTTATCAAGAAATATTTTGTCGACTTATTTTCTTATATAACAATAAACTACCACCTGCGACTGAAAATAATTACTGATGGTGATCTGGCATGACTTATAAATGCAAATATGCTAATTTAATACTAAGTAACGTGACTAACAAGTAGCTCTAGGGTTGACTTCTTTCTTTGTCAATTTTATAGAAAATCAAAAAAATTTTATCAAGAAATATTTTGTCGACTTATTTTCTTATATAACAATAAACTACCACCTGCAACTGAAAATAATTACTGATGGTGATCTGACATGACTTATAAATGCAAATATGCTGATTTAATACTAAGTAACGTGACTAACAAGTAGCTCTAGGATTGACTTCTTTCTTTGTCAATTTTATAGAAAATCAAAAAAATTTTATCAAGAAATATTTTGTCGACTTATTTTCTTATATAACAATAAACTACCACCTGCAACTGAAAATAATTACTGATGGTGATCTGGCATGACTTATAAATGCAAATATGCTAATTTAATACAAAGTAACGTGACTAACAAGTAGCTCTAGGATTGACTTCTTTCTTTGTCAATTTTATAGAAAATCAAAAAAATTTTATCAAGAAATATTTAGTTGACTTATTTTCTTATATAACAATAAACTACCACCTGCGACTGAAAATAATTACTGATGGTGATCTGGCATGACTTATAAATGCAAATATGCTAATTTAATACTAAGTAACGTGACTAACAAGTAGCTCTAGGATTGACTTCTTTCTTTGTCAATTTTATAGAAAATCAAAAAAATTTTATCAAGAAATATTTAGTCGACTTATTTTCTTATATAACAATAAACTACCACCTGCAACTGAAAATAATTACTGATGGTGATCTGACATGCCTTATAAATGCAAATATGCTGATTTAATACTAAGTAACGTGACTAACAAGTAGCTCTAGGATTGACTTCTTTCTTTGTCAATTTTATAGAAAATCAAAAAAATTTTATCAAGAAATATTTAGTTGACTTATTTTCTTATATAGCAATAAACTACCACCTGCGACTGAAAATAATTACTGATGGTGATCTGGCATGACTTATAAATGCAAATATGCTGATTTAATACTAAGTAACGTGACTAACAAGTAGCTCTAGGATTGACTTCTTTCTTTGTCAATTTTATAGAAAATCAAAAAATATTTGATACGTTTTTTATAAACTTTTGTGTGGTTTCGCTTTTACGATATTTTTCTGTTAAGTCGCTGTCGTGGCGCTGTTATGGCGGTGTTATGACGCTGTTACGCTGTAATGCCGCTGTTGAGGTGAAGCAAAATGATTGATGCTGTTATCATTCTGTTAATTCGCACACTTATGCAATGCAAACTTATGACTGTATTGTTGCCGAACACTGATCTAGATACATAAACATTGAAAGGTTGTACTATAAGTATTCTTCCTTCAGATATTTTTTTTAATATTTTCACGTCTATCCTAAGTAAACATTTTCAAACTATTAAACTGCTGGGTGAGATCTAAGTCTTTCTGGTAGCGAGGGCATCACGACTATGTTTTCTGCTTTAATATAACTTTTTTTTGAATTAGAGGTTCGACTTGCCCAACTTTCTTTTGTAAAACAATAAATCAAAGAGACTTCAGCAAGGTGTTGCTGTGAGTTAAAGAAATTAAATTCATGTATGTTCACCGATTTTTTTGAAAGCTTATACTCTTGCTGTGGTTCCATAATCAGTCCCAAGTCAGGATCTAATGTAGAGATCCTATCGGAATTAAGAGAACCCCATACAATCGACTAACAAAATTCGTCATATCTTTCCATGTACAGGCATGAAAAATTAAACACACAAGAGGGTAAAAGAAGAACACACTGCAGCCATCTATTATTTTTAATTAACGAATGAAAAAATATACCAGTTTCCAAGATTTCCAAGTATCCTTTTCATCATAAAGTGAACATTCTTAACAGGTACAAAATAATTGGAGGTGCTAAGAAATAAACTGTACCAGCATATACAATGTGTGACTGCTTCAAGACTTGATGGATCACACTTCAAGACGTCTTATAGAGAATTTAACATAAAAAAAATTTTAAAATAAACTTGTAAAATTCCGGAGAAGTCCTAGTCGAATGCAAAAAACACGAAGTCTCTATCTATTACCGTTTCCGAGATCCTTTCGTTCATACAGACGGACAGACGGACGGACGGACAGACGGACATGGCTATATCGATTCCTCTATCACTCCTGACCATAATGGGGGTAACTTTGGGGGGTCTCCGACAATTAGTTCTTCCTGTTACATACATTTGCACAAAACCAATAGGCTCTTGTACCTTCGGTACAGGGCCTAATAATGTTTTTTCATTCAGGATTTTATGAGTACTACCACTTAGAGAGGGAGTATATAAAAGAGAATATATATTCCAATTTGAATATTGTATCCTTCATTGCCTCAAGTTCTTATTGCTCATAGCCAGCCAGACAGACGGACATGTCAATGTAGACTCGACTTTTTTAGGCGGCTCTACTCCTTTTAATGATGCTATTTGCATCTTTATCTAATATATTTTTAAAGTTGACACAAGATATACCAAATTTGTTATTTCTGAATTAACAGCAACAAAAATGTTTTTTTTTTTCATTCAAAACCCCAGAACGATGGAACATATTTGTATGGGAGCAACCCCTTTTAGTGGTTCTATTTGGATATTAATGATATATATTATAGGAATTAACGTAAAATATATTAAATTTGGCACCTTTTGTTAAATTAACAAGAAAGAACGCTGCAGTCTAATGTGCTTGACTTCGAATTACCCTGTTTCCCAATTGAACCTTAAATGTGTATAGGTTAAATATGTTTCTATAAAGAGTAGTGTAGATTTTTTTATGGAAATTATTATAAGAACATATAGACATATTTAGTTGCATAAACAACAACAACAACATATTTGCTTTTATACAAAAACCCTGGTAGGTGGGACAGATTTTTATAGAAGCCAAACCTTCTAGTAGACCGTTTTGTATCTAAATAAAATATTTCATAAGGATTAATAAACAAAAACAAAATAAACAACAGCAATAAAATATTTGCATAAGGAGTTTATATGCATGGTAGGTGTTAATCCTCTCTTAGGAGGGATAGTTAGCACCTTCACTGTAAACAAGTGATCTGAAGAAATTGGAATTGGAGCAACTTAATATGTAAGTTTAAGGGCTTTGTACATTATAATCTCCAAGATTTGAATTAACAGATGAATAGACCAACAGCTGGACATATGGACATGACTATATCGACTCGACTTTTGAATGCTGATCAAGAATGTATATACTTTAAGGCATATGTCTCGCCTTCTTCTACCTGTTACTTGCACAATTTTAATGTACCCTTTTTTTCCCTATGGGAAAAGCGTAAAAAAACTAAAATAAAATTCAGTAGAAGGGAACATGCCTAATAAACTTGCTATGAGGAAATAATGTAAATTTCTAAGCATGCAACTTCTTTCCAACTTCTCAAAGTACAAACGCCTATATAGACTCAAATTTTCTGCTACTCTACCACTTCTACCTATACTACAAAAACCTGTCACATACATTTGCACACGCTTAATATACTCTTTTTAACCCCAAGGGTAAAGGGTATAAAAAGTAAAATAAATCCACTGCTTTAACCAACTTAAGCTCAATGAAGCATGCTGCAAGGCGCAGCGCTTTTAACAAAGTATGCCAACGCCGCACGCCATGCAACCCTAACTCTTTTTCAATGTTTCTGTCTGTCTGTGTGTGTGTGTATATACTTATACATATATATATATATATATATATATATATTTCAGCAGCGTAAACGATATCTCGTATATATTATAATTTTAAAATGATTTACTTTTGTACTCAGTGAAATTATATGCCTTTTTGCCAACTCTTGCCAAACTGCTCGCTGCTACCCTCGCACGTTTCACCAACATTTCAATATTTATAATTAATAATGCACAGGTGAGTCCATAGCTTTAACAGACTCAACAAAAACCGAAAATAAAAAGTTTTGCTTTTTACGTATAGCAGCAGCTTTTTACTGCAAGACGTTGCGCACAGCTTCGGCTGATTGCATTAGTTTTTGAAGGGGATTAAATGGCATTTAAATGACCAAAAATAGCTGTAATGAAACCGTCATCAAAGCGGGTCTGTATACATTGTATTATGGGTGGGTAGTTTATTGCTGCCACCCTGACTCATTACTAATTATGCTCAGCCTCAAGTTGCTGCTGTTATATATCATCATCAACATCATCATCGTCATGAACCCATCTTTATTTATATATATATACATCCGTTTTAATTCAGCTACACTTCTTCTGCTTTTTTCTCTACTTTATTTATTTATTTATTTTACCCCTCAGTAATTGTGGTTCCTGTTGCAAAAGTTATTTCGAAAGTCTTAAGTCTTATTTAATGTATTTTTTTTTTTTTTGTTTTTGCTTGTAAAAATTTTTATTCTGCTACTAAGCTGGATTTTATGAGATACATTTGTTACTCGTTTCGTGTGTCAATACTTAATATTTTATTCTACTTGCTTTTGGGTACATAAAATTGCGTTTGACACATTTCAAATCAGGTGTAACAGCTTATATGGCTGAGTTATTTCAGTACAAATTTAATAAATTAGCGAAATAAAAAGTTAAAATTTTATAACAAGCGGAAGTGAAGGTGGAAATGAAGTATTTATGCTCACTTTCGATGTTTGTGCTTGATTGTAGAATATGTTTTGGTGTTGAAACTGTTCGTGACTACTCATATTCCTCATATCATATGCCAACTACTTAAAGAATCGTGAAATGTTCCACCCATTACAGTGAAAAACAATCTTTCCAAATTGCTCTTTAAAATGTCACAATATATGGCATTCAAGTCCCACTGAAAACTGCCATCATGAATAATAATCATCAACCTCTCTGTAAAGGATTTGCAAGTAACATCATATATATTGCATATCCTTCGATAAAGATCACTTGAATAGTTTTTGAAATATAAATTCCTCACTTGTAACACCGATATTGGCTAACTCCTGGAAACTGATGCAGATGATTTCAATTGAGAATAATTTGGATTTTTAACCTCTTTGGCAGAGGCTGAGTTATGGTTAATGGATTGAAATTGCTTCAACTTGAGTGACTTCTAAATTATTAAAATGTTGAATGTATGCAACCCAAAATATTTACTTTGAATAGTTGTCATTGGCCTTGGCTTGAACATAATGAAAAAACTGGCTCAATAACCTATAATGAATAAGCATATATCAGTTCCTCATTCTTGATCACATGCTGATATTTGAATACCTGATTCATCATGTGTTAAAATAAAAATTCCTCTAGTTGGAGGATTTGCAAAATAATAATCTTGATGAGGAACCTGTGTTGTGGCTGCATAATATCTGGACAGTCAAACCAACCTTCCCGTAATTTGTCTCAAAGTAGCATGTAGGTATTGTACTCAACAAGCTATTCTTCACCTATTATCAACTGATTCATAGATCTCCTTATGAATGTGAGCACAATGTTGTTGTATGGACAAGCGGCAATTGGTTTTCTGACTGAAACTTCCTTCTCGGTATTGTTGGCATATTAAATATATCCTTCCTATAACTCATGGAAAATGAAACAACGATAAAAATGAATTTGCAAATTGATTTTCAATGATTGCTTAAAAACAATTATTGCACTAATGGTCACTGGTTCTGTTATTCAGTTTTATAGACAGTACCAAAGTACAAAGTACTTGCTGAAATTGTTAAAGCTATAAGAATCAATTTAAGTCAACAGTATACATCATCAATATAACAATTTTATGTGACATGACATTTACATTTCCATTTTGGTGATTGTACATTTTTGACATTGCTAACACAAGAAAGCAAGCTTGAGAATATGTCACTGCTGTATTCCTTATTTTAAAATAACTAGGGTTGAATAATGAACATTGTAGTTTTGTGGCAGTAAAAAGAAATCAAGGAGCCTGGAATGACAGTGTGTTGGCATAGAGTTCACAGGTTCTGTTCCTAAAAGCTTATATTGAACTGTTTATATTTATATATCTACATCATGATGTTCACTTATATGTACATGTATATGTAACCCAGGGTTGTGGTTGTCTTCATGGATTTATATATGTAACACTGAGCATTGGCTACTGAAACTAAGACCACAATGACATCAGTGGTAGGCTTATGGGTAACTGCAATTTCCATGATAATAATTAAAATGCAGACACAACCACTTATGGGTTAGGCTGCTGGGCCAGATGACATCTGGGAGAGGTGTACGCTAAAGCATGGAGAAATCAACCAAGAAGTGTAGAAGAAGCAAATGCCAAGCGTTCTGTGGCAAGCAGCAACCAGCACCCCAAGCTTCACCTCAAGCTGGGAAAGGAAGGCTCTGCTGCTGGAGCAGCCCTGTCAACCTCTGTTTCAAGCAATTTGCAGTGACAGCATCTGAATGAGCTCTTGGCTGAATGCTTGTCTGAGGGAGGGTGCTGGCCAGATGGCAGGAGGAGCTGGCTGAGCGGAGCTCACCAATTCGACAACTCCAATGTGAGACCTGAGGAACAAGGGTGGAGGCTGCAGCCATGAAGCTCACAAGAGTCATTGATGCTAACAAAACAAAGGCATTGGAATCATCATCTCTTCATGGTTTGTTTTGACATTGAGCTGATTTCAGCTGGTGGAGGTTGGAGAGTTGAGTTCAATGATCACACACTTCAGGTGGTTGGATTGAAGTGGATAGGCGAGGTGCATCAAGGATGAACTCTGAAAAATCAGCCACTTGATCCTGAAAATTAGTAGGCCATATTGTGATATTTTGGGTGCCTGATGACAATCCTATCACCAATCATGCTGCTGAGTATGTGGCTGAATCTTGAAGGAGATGAATGTGCAGGCTACAATGCAGTGCTGGGCCCGCGTCAGGCAGATCAGGCAGAGCTGAAGATTCCTGAAAAATCACTCACTGATTGGCCATAAACAAGGGAGTTTGCTGGTGTAGCCCCTCTGCGGGTGAACGGCTCTGAACTCATCATGGTTGTGGAAGTTCAACTCTGATGCTATGAAGCTCTGTTGATGGAGCAGCAGCAACAAACAACCTGACCTGGGGGTGGAAGTCAAAGGATCCTCCAAAACAATGTTTTTTGACAATGAGACATATGAAGAGAGCCTCTCAACAACCAAGTGATTGTATAGGTCTGATGGTGTGCCGGGGGAGGGCATGAATGAGTGACAACGTGGAAGTCTGGAAGAAGTTGTCCCAAGGATGGTATTGGTGGCACGTTGATTGCATATGACAACAATTTCTATGAGCACTGAGATAATAATGACATAATTTCCATGATGGTTTCATGGGGGTTGAGAAAACATAAAGTGAACAAAACTGATCAACACATATGTACAGTATGGAAAAGATATTTTAAATCTCACAATGATCACTTATTTTTGGTTAAATTGGTCAAGTAAATAATTTCCTGGGCACTGTTTGGTTTTTGAAATTTTATACAAACTTAATTGGCAAGTCAAAGTTATTAAGACTTAAATCTTAATTATTTATAAAGCTGATCCTGCATATGAAATTGTTTTGTTTTGCTATTGAAACAATTAAAGTTCAGTGCAATAAAGAATAATTAGCTACAAAACAGATGGCAACTTAACAAAACATAAAAGGTTATAGCAAATGAGTGTGGCTGTCAAGGCTACGGGCTAAACTGCCCTTCTACTGTGATGCCTTCTTCATGAGAATTGTGTGATAGAACAAACCAAAAATTGCCATAGTTGAATAGTTTATATAATCATACTCCTAATTTCTCTGACATTCCATTGTTGATGATGAAGTATCAACATATTTTATTTTCAAATTTGGTAAAGGTGAGGTGGACGTAAAAGTCTTATGGTGTTTACTGTTGGTCTCATCATTTTGTATTTGTTTTAAGCCACCTGTAATGGATGTTGACATTTCTGAGTGTGCATTTGTTCAGCTCACAAATAGTCACAAAACTCATCTCAAAATCCTCCAAAATATTCTGCCAACAAAAATTTTCTGATGATATAATAGCTTCTTTGAATCTGATCCTGGTGAAAAGCAGTTATTTCTAAGCAAAAATTAATGATAAATTTTTCAGATGATGGTTTTGCACTGTAGGTATAAAAACTAAGCCTAATTGGTTGGTTCGAGCTTAATGTATCAGCTGTGTGGTTGGTGCTGGACCAACCATAATGAACAAATATATACATTTTCCTCCATCTCATCTTTTATTATTTTCACAATGATCGAAAATAAAAACATATATCTTAATGCAAACACGTAACTGTTAAATGCCAACTAACTAAAAATAATATTGATATTATATATAGTATTTATAAGCCCCTTTTTGTTTGTGTGGTCCTGGGTTTTGGTATTCTAGTAGTATGTACATACAGTTGAAGTCCATAAAAATCATCTGTATGTGGTTGTGTTTATACACATAAATTTTCTCCACACATCTCAGTAATCATCATAACAGTAGTATTGTTGACTATTCATCTTCTTGCTGGAAAAGATCCTTTGCAGTCCTGAAATGATACATAATTGAACAGAAGGTATGCCTGGCTCCTGTACCTGAATAGAGTATGTGTCTGTGACTGATATGTATGATGGCAGATCTTGAAGTAGCCAGCATAACACCATGATATATTTATAGCTCATTGGGTTCTCAAAGGCATATTCTGAAACTAAAACTCAGCATTGGTTTGATTCAACAGTAGCATCAACAAGTAACCTGCTGTTGGCATTGATATGCGGTTGCTGTGGTTGTGTGCTGTTGAATTGTTCTGAAACATTCCAATAAGCAGCTGCCTCAGCCAGCTGTCGCTAAATTTTTTGCACATGTATTTATACATATATAGTTTAACATATATCCCCCCAAATTGTGGCACTGGTGTCATGGTTATAAAACAATATAATGAACTCCTGGTGATGTAACTGTAAAATGTAAAATAAACCAAAAATGGAGACATGAAAAAATAACAATCATTAAGCATTAGTTTATCTTATTCATTATAAGACTAACTCTATATGGTTTTGGCCTATAATATGATTGATATGACTAGAAACTACATTATGTCTGAAAAAGAAGCATAAAAATTTTTATTTTCTCTTAATAATGAACAGCTTTTATGCTTGATACTGAATCACATGCGTTCTAGTGGTCAACAATTTTCAATTAATTTATAATATTCTTATCAGTTTTATTGAAACCAAAACTATCACAAAACTGAAAAAGAAAACCCATTGATACTCAGACTAGCAGTAAAAATGCAAATAATGGGTCTCCAATAAACACGTGATAACTGAACAGCAGCAGCAGCAGCAGCCCCGCTGTAGCATGAAGCTGATCAAGATCAAGGTGGAGGAACTGACAGCGTTCTGCTCTCAACATCTCAACAACCATCACTAATTAACTAATCATATCAATGTGGAGGCATGATGCTCTTGATCTCCTAACACTAGCCACGACATACAGCAAACTGACACACACTGTCCTCCACGTTCATGAATCCTTATCAAGCAGCAACTTGCAGGAGATGGCAATCATGAAGATCTCAAACCTCTTCCTCACAATGCCGTTGCTTACACATCAGGCATTAGCAACTCTGAACAAAAACTCACTGCAAAATAGACATCTATTCAACAACCATTTGAAGACACTGGAGCACATGCAAGATCCTGAAACAGCTATGGGCTTGCAGTAAAAAATACTACATATGAAAATGCCTCACACGGACATGTGAAAAGCAAAATTTGGAGCAGCTGGACTTGTTTGATACAACCAATCCCAACAACAAAACCTTATGCTCCTCCCTGTTCAACACAAGTACTTGAGCTCATTGTTGCACGCAAGTTGGTAACCTGTGAGAGCCAGCTGGATGCAAGTCATAATGATTGATCTTCAAAAATGGATATGATTTGCTGACCAGCTGTGGCATTATGACACAAAATTCTGAGTTCAATTTTAATGACAATATATATTTTCGACTAGACTGATGAAAAGAGGTGCATAGTCATGTGATTGCAAACCAGAAGAGCAGAGTAAAAATAACCACATCTATCATGAATAGTTGTGGTCCTGGATTTGTTTGGGAGAGCATTTGATGAACTAGCTCACCATGGCATTCGAACAATTAGTACAACGTGCCTGATCAACGCGTTGGATTCGAAGCGTCTGTTGATTGTTGGATGTACTGAGTATTGAACTGGCTCTCGGCCTTCGTAATTTGATGGACTTTGAGCAGATGCTCAAAACTGAGTAATCATACAGCAATGGGTCTCGCCAGCAACATAAATAACTCCTGACACGCAAGATAAAATGAAGAACTAATCACAACGTTCTGGTTTTATGTGTATGCCTATAACTTCAGACATACCAACGGATCACAGACTTACAATATACACATTTGCTGATGACACAGCAATCTTAAGTAGATCTCGATGCCCAATAAGAGCAACTATACGACTAGCAGACCATCTCATTCTTCTCGAGAAGTGGCTAGCCAACTGGCTTATAAAAGTTAATAAGCAAAAAAGCAAACACGTCGCATTCACTTTAAACAGAGGTACTCGTCCAACGCTGACTCTAAACAACATTGTAAGCCAACATTCATCTCGAAAGACGGCTCACTTATCGCAAACATATTGAAGCCAAGAAAACACTGATAAAGCTAAAAGCCAACTCCCTACACTGGCTTATAAATCCGCGGTCCCCCTTAAGCTTGGACTACAAATTGCTTCTTTACAACTCTGTAATAAAGCCTATTTGAACGTATTGCTCACAATTATGGGGCAATGCGAATTTCAGTAACGTGAATATATTACAAAGAGCTCAATCAAAAATAATTAGAACTCTCACTGGTGCACCCTGGTATATTCGCAATGCTCACATTCACAATAATCTTAACATCCCAACTGTTAAAACTAAAATAGATCGAATGCAAGCTCAACTCTCACCCAAATCCACTCGCAAGATCTCTAACACTACTCCATGTACAAACACGACTCAGGAGAAATGACCTCCCAGCCCTGTGATGTGCTCTTAGGGCCGCTGTAACTACCGGGGGGCTTTGTGTAATACACAACTAGATTAAGATTTCATAAATTATTGTTATCAAGAGAAGATCCAATAAAGAAAAAACACTATATTAAAAAAAAAAAAAAATATGAGTTTTTGCAGGACAAAGCTGCCCTATATCCTCTAATATTAACTACTTCAAAGCACCACATTTTGCCATATTTTATTAAAATAAATATAAAGCGCAACAAATCTGGCATTCTTAGCGAAACTAACCAAACATGTTTTTAAAAGTCGGCCAGATTTGTATAGAAGCTATATGGAATATATTCTTATAATTGATTTAGTGTTACTATCTGAACTTGTATGGAAATATAATATTATGATAAATTAACACCAACAACAAAATGTTTTCCTAGCAAGAATACATAGAGGTGGACTTATATAATGGCTACCCCTAAGAGAGAGGTTGTAAATACTTGTTACCTAAAAGAAGAATAAAAAGTCTAAATACTAAAACTTGAAGACGCTATCTCTTATATCCTTTAAGTTCTTGTTGCTCATACGGAAAAACAGACAGACAAACATGCCCATATCGAATCAACTTTTTGTATGGAGGCAACACTATAAGTGATGCCACTTGAATCTTTATTATAGTCGACGTAAAATACACCAAACTTGACAATTCGAGCCAACTTAAACTTAACAAAACCATGAGTGAGTAGGAACAGATTTATATGGGGTCTATCACTTAGGGAGGAGCTGTCACGTTTATTGAATATTAGTTATCTGAACAGAAAATAGTAAAATCCAAACATCTAAATTTCAAAGTTCTATGTTTTATTATCTCAAAATTCTCGTTGTTTGTACGAACAGACAAACAGACGGACATGTCTACATGTGTCAACCCCTTTTATAAATCCGATATATACCTTCAAGTAGAATTTATTTAAAGTACACCAAAACTGTCTGAATTAAAAGCTGATATAACAACAAATATTTTTTTCTTATAAAATCAAGAAAACAGTCAGAATTTGTATGGAGGATACCCCTTTTACTGATTCGTTCTGAAATAATATTATGGAATAATATTATGAATGAGCTAGCTGAATTCTAGCAGAAAGTAAGGAGAGAGAGATACGGGTTAGTACGTCCATTAAAAACTAGTTATCTGAAGTTGGAATAGAAAAGTCTAAATAATGAAGCCTCCATTTTTTATAGTCTCTAAGCCATGTCTATATCGGCCCGACTTTTGTATCATCTTTTACTTTCTTGTGAACGCTATGTGACAGATTAGCATGAACTTGTACGAAATTTTTTCTTGTGCAACAATACTCCGTAATAGTTACATCATGGCGTTGTACAATAATGATAAGAAGATAAATATCGATAAATATCGGTCCTGCAGACCGGTCGATATGCTTATGGTTAGCACTTGTTATGTATGTTTAATAATTTAGATAAAATGTGTTGTAAGCACTTAGTTAAGCTGTCTACAGCCTTAGTCACCTCACGGACTCTCATGCTCTGATCTCGAATATCAATCCATGGATTTTATTTTCGACTATTCTAGCTTGGTGCGACCACAAAATAAATCATTAAATCAAGTCTCAACCATTGAACCATCAAGGCTTTCTGTGGTGTCGTTGATGTTTTTTTTATGCAAAAATGAATGCTTACCACATAATCCTGCCTCTGCTCTGATTTTTTTGTATAAAGAACTGTTATTGCGAATGTTTATTTAGCCAGAAAAGCCATAATTAGCATCATTATAAAATAAACTATTTAGGTTCAAATGGTATCACTAGAAAGACTAGCCTACATAGAAATATGCGCCAATTACACAGGGTCAAAATAAGGGTCAAGCATCTAAATTTGACTGATAGAATTTTTTTGACCCTAGATTCTGAAAGAGCGGGAAATTTTACGTCCGAATAAGTCTTGACCTATATTTTGACCCGACCTTTAAAGGTCATTCGGAAGTAATTTTGCGGTCAAATCCTTCTTTTGATATCTCGGCTTCTCTCTTAGTTAGGAATGGATCTCAAACCAGTTGAATTTATGTTTTTGGGGTCGCTGAATACGATCCCGGTGTCCACATTACCCCATCAGGTCAAAATCAAGGTCAAATAAAGGTCAAGCATCTAAATTTGACTGATAGAATTTTTTTGACCCTAGATTCTGAAAGAGCGGGAAATTTTACGTCCGAATAAGTCTTGACCTATATTTTAACCCGACCTTTAAAGGTCATTCGGAGGTCATTTTGCGATCAAATCCTTCTTTTGATATCTCGGCTTCTCTCTTAGTTAGGAATGGATCTCAAACCAGTTGAATTTATGTTTTTGGGGTCGCTGAATACGATCCCGATGTCCACATATTACCCCATCAGGTCAAAATCAAGGTCAAATAAGGGTCAAGCATCTAAATTTGACTGATAGAATTTTTTTGACCCTAGATTCTGAAAGAGCGAGAAATTTTACGTCCGAATAAGTCTTGAGCTATATTTTGACCCGACCTTTAAAGGTCATTCGGAGGTCATTTTGCGGTCAAATCCTTCTTTTGATATCTCGGCTTCTCTCTAAGTTAGGAATGGATCTCAAACCAGTTGAATTTATGTTTTTGGGGTCGCTGAATACGATCCCAGTGTCCACATATTACCCCATCAGGTCAAAATCAAGGTCAAATAAGGGTCAAGCATCTAAATTTGACTGATAGAATTTTTTTTACCCTAGATTCTGAAAGAGTGGGAAATTTTACGTCCGAATAAGTCTTGACCTATATTTTGACCCGACCTTTAAAGGTCATTCGGAGGTCATTTTGCGATCAAATCCATCTTTTGATATCTCGGCTTCTCTCTTAGTTAGGAATGGATCTCAAACCAGTTGAATTTATGTTTTTGGGGTCGCTGAATACGATCCCGGTGTCCACATATTACCCCATCAGGTCAAAATCAAGGTCAAATAAGGGTCAAGCATCTAAATTTGACTGATAGAATTTTTTTGACCCTAGATTCTGAAAGATCGGAAAATTTTACGTACGAATAAGTCTTGACCTATTTTTTTACCCGACCTTTAAACGTTATTCGGAGTTTACATTGCGGTCAAATCCTTGAGGTTTAACCTTTATTTGACCTTGATTTTGACCTGATGGGGTAATGTGGACAATGGGATCGTATTCAGCGACCCCAAAAACATAAAGATCAACTTGACTCAGAGAACGTCCACCTCAATTTCATTTTGTGGCCTTGTGTTATCTGGGTTTATATGCTTCTTGTAGGAAAAAACAATTTTTGTGGTTGTTAATTAAGCTAAAAATGCCAAGTTTGGTGTATTTTAGGACAATTCATCTAAATAATTCTATAAAGCTCCAAATTGGAATACTAAAAGAGGCAGCCCCCTTCAAAAAATCAAGTCTGTCTGGCTTTTCGAATGAACATCAAGAACTTGGAGAGCATGAAAGAAAGATTCTTGAAGTTTGAATTATGATAAGAGCTCTTGATTACTTACGTTGTTTATACTCGATTGTGACTTCTCAAACAAATGGGTTTGTCAGGTTCAACTGAAAGAGATTAGAAAAAAATTGTTGTCTTAATTGTTTCATTCTTTTCTTGGAAGAGTATTAAATAGAAAAAATTTCTGCACAATTAATTTAGTTATAAAAAAAATAATTAATTTATTAATTAATAAAGGTAAGGCTGCTTCGTCGTTTTTTAGGCCCTGTACCGAAGGTACAAGAGCCTATTGGTTTTGTGCAAATGTATGTAACAGGAAGAACTAATTGTCGGAGACCCCCCAAAGTTACCACCATTATGGTCAGGAGTGATAGAGGAGTCGATATAGTCATGTCCGTCTGTCCGTCCGTCCGTCCGTCTGTGTGAACGAAAGGATCTCGGAAACGGTAATAGATAGAGACTTCGTGTTTTTTGCATTCGACTAGGACTGCTCCGGAATTTCACAAGTTTATTTTAAAATTTTGCTCGTCGATTGAATTAAAAATGATATTTCATCAATTTTTGTCAACTTAAATTAATTAGTAAAGTTCCCCCTACAAAGCTTCAAAGTACTTAAAGAAAAGACAATGGCTGCGTAAAATAAGAACGATGCTTCGCCAAGAGAATAGCTTCATTACAAAACGAAAAAAAACCCAAAAACAAAATAAAATTAAAATGAAATATTAATAAAATGCTATTAGCTAGTTAGGCAAAGGCATTATACAAGTAATTATGCGCTGCATCTAATTAGTCTAAGGCTGTCTGTCATACTTCCAAAAAAAAAAAAAAAAAAAATACCATCTTAACATACACACACACACACACACACACAGAGAAACCAATTTTCCTGTCAATCTAATGCGCTGCGCTTGCTTCTACGACATTTTTAAGATACTTAATACTGTTAGCACAGCACACAACAGCAAATCATTTAAATTAGATGAGTTTGTATCATTTTCTTTTAAGCCGAAACTCAAACAAAAACTCAAAAATTGCATAAAATTGAAGTCGATATATAATATATAGCATGTTTGGCATGGCAGGATGTGTTGCGTTTAAAATTATGAAATTGAAATTTCATTTGTTGTTGTTA
The DNA here is from genome assembly GCA_035044805.1 of Leucophenga maculata. Classification (NCBI taxonomy): domain Eukaryota; kingdom Metazoa; phylum Arthropoda; class Insecta; order Diptera; family Drosophilidae; genus Leucophenga; species Leucophenga maculata. Next base: position 159,711 of record JAWNNP010000471.1, read on the forward strand.
ATGTTGCCAGATATACGAAACGGAAGTAGAAGATGACAGCAGAAGAAAAATGAATGGTATCGGTGGTGGTGGTGTCTTCCGATACTTTTAGCACTGATTTTTGCATAAATTATGCGTATAAGAAAGTTTGTCGTCTTTTTTTTTTTCGTATTCTTTGCCTTACTAAGTAATACAAAAGCTAAGAAAAGAAAAAAAAAAATATAAATATTAGCTTATCATTAAATCAATTTACTAGAATAACAATGCGGTTAGGGTGCGCTGTGGCTTTCGGGCATATTTTCAAATATATGTATATACACCCTCGCTACTCATAACTAAATATATTTGCGAATATGCGCAAAAATTTGCTAAGAAAATATTATATATTCATGGGCTTTTGAATATACACAAAACATATAAATATATTTTGAGGACGCTTAGTATGTGTGCAGAATACTGCTTTGTATTACTAAATTAACTTAATCGATTTATGCTATTTTAGAATCTATTAGAAATAATTTGATTTCGATTTATCTGCAGAGAATTTATATGCCTACTCAATTTGTTCGAAATGCCTCGTAAAATAATTCAATAAGTAAATATTTATATTAAAAAGCTTATCCAACACTTGCTGTAGTCAGTTATTGTTGTTGTGTTTTAAATTGACTTTAAATTGAAATATTTTATATAATTTAAACTAAAAATAAACATTTTAAATTAGTTTTAATATAATTGTGGCTTTTGCTATATGAAAGGCAAGACACAATATTTGAAAACTCAACTAGAAATCGTAAGACAAAATTAAATTAATTTTAAAAATAATGCATATAAATCAAACAAAATCGGAATTTTTTTTGCTAGTTTATATTAGTTTGCAGTTAGTTTTTAACATAACAAAACTTATTTCTTATGATTTTGCCCTTTTTATTTGGCTTAATTGATATAAAACTGCTGCAAGTTTCTACTGTGCGCTTGGCTTGTTCCGATTGGTGACAAGCGACTCAAGCAGTTAGCCCACGTAGCCATTTGGAACCTATGCACAGCCCTTCAGCAGTGCGCAAAGTGTAAGAAGGCAATGTCTCTCTTAATTAGTGTTCGGTGTGCTGGGCATGACAGCTGCCACCGCATAATAATTAGCACCAGTTAACATTCGTATACAGAGTCCATTTGCAATGAGGAACGCCGCAAATAATTTCAGAATCATAATTAACCGATGTATAAGCACTTTTAATGCGGTATATATATATCGATATACATACATATATAAGGCTGACATCACTTAAATCAAAGAAAAAACATGCCGATCAGCTTTAAAAATACAAACATTGAGTCTTAGAGTCTTGAGAGGAAAACAAGAAACTACAAAGCTTTGTCTACAGTCTGATATCTGCTGCGGAGTGCCTGTCCGCAATAAGCAACAAGGCTAATTTCTAAGAGACCGTGTACCAGTGTAGGTTGCCGCTCGAATTTCCAAAACCCATTAAGAATCTAAAGCTTTTCATAACAAACAAATTGTATGTTTGACTAGCTTATGCACCAAGCAGTTCAAAACAAAAAGGTAGGAGATTAATAACAAAAATCTTAATGAAAAAAAATATATTTTGCTCCTCCCACTTTTCACAGTATGACAATAAAAAAGGAGGACGCAAGTCCAATAAGCATAGGTCGTTCAAATTTACTTGCTTATAAAATAGTCATTTATTATCCGATTTTAATGAAGTTTTTTGTGCCAAAGAAATTTTTAGTTTTGAGGGTGATTTTATGGGTAAGGGGGGAGGCTCAAAATTGTAAAATAAACTCTTAAAATTCTAGCAAATTCCTAGTCGAATGCAAAAAGAACGAAGTCTCAATATATTTCCGTTTCCGAAATCCTTTCGTACATACTAATGGACAGACGGACATGGCTATATTGACTACTCTATCGATCCTGACCATACAACCTGTCTACAACCAATATTTCTACCTCTTTCATACATTTGCAAAAAACCAAAAGGCTCTTGAACCTTCGGTTCGGAACCGAAAAATTAGATGAAAGCCTCGGATAAAGCTCTACGATGACAATATAAAGACAAATAATTATGGATATGAACCTGGAATGTCCGCAATATGAATCGAAATGGTGCAAATATTCAGCTGTTTAATGTCTTCGAAAGATACAAGGATAGGACACGGCTGCCGTCGGAAAATTTAGGCTTCACGACGAAGCTCTCGCAAACACAATCTCCCGACTGCTCCGTTAAACCTCTCCGTCTTCTCAAGATATATGTAAGCAGTGGAAACATATAACGCGCTCCATGGATAGGGCTGTCAAGGAGGTTATTGGTTATACAAAAACCTGTGAATTATACTTGGTACGACGAGGAGTTTCACAAAGCTTCTTCAGAGAAGAACGTTTTCTATTAGCGAACTCTGCAATCGGGAGCAACGCGTGCTGTTAGAGAGTGATACCGAAAGAAACGCAGAAAGAAAAAGAAGAACCTTTTTAGACGAGAGAAAATTGGTACACGAAAGGCATTATTTTCAGCATGTTGAGAGGCTATGTGACAGAAATGGAGCTTAAAAATTTTGTCGAGAGATCAAGCGTCTAACTGAAGGTTTTAAAGACAGAAGCGGTAGTCTTGATAGAGATGCACAGAAATCATTGAGATTATGGAGGAGTCATTTATCTAATCTACTTGGAGGAAATGAATCGCTCAATATCGTCGATAGAAAAATGACACCGGAACCACCGAACTATAACGAAGTCGATTCGGTTGTTAAAAAGCTGAAAAACAAGAAAGCGGCAGGCTCTGATGGGCTGCCAGCTTCGTAATTCAAGATTTCGCCAAACCACCTATTTAACGACTATAAAGCCGCCTTCGACACATCGATTCGAATGAAGTTTTTCCATGCCGACCATGCCAGGCCGCACTATGTAAGTCGGCAAGGATCGTTCGTCTTTGCATGGTGACGCTATTATACATACAAAGCGTTGTCAGCGTAGGAAAGAATCTCTCCCAATTGTTCGATACCAAGAAAGGTTTTAAGCAGAGTAAAGGGCGTTCGTGAGATTTTTTTTTCAATCAGAGGGACATGTTTTAACATGCTTGATTTATGATGTTAATCAAGCATGAATAAATGCATAAGAGGTCTGCTTGATTTAACTCATATCGGTATTAAAATTAATGATTTTGCATGCAAAGATGTTTCACTTCCGTTGCAACTCAAATGTTACAATTTTCGTGACGATTTTCTTTATATTTTTATACCACCGCTAAAGAAGTTTCACCTTCGTGACGGGTTTATTTTTTTAAGTTTAATAACCCGTTTCAAGATTTTTCACTTCCGTTGCAACACAAATATTACAATTTTCGTGACGTTTCTTTTTTTTTAATTTTACAAGTTGTTTCACTTCAAAAAAATATTCGACAGCACTATCTTTGACTCAAACCTTGAAAGAACCCATACAGATCTCTAATATTAAATGATACATCATGTACTTGCTTCAGTTCAAACTGAGCCAAATCTGTCGGTTCTACGCAGAAATTGCTAGACCCCAAAACTACATAAAGGCGAATTTCAAAAGACGAACTCAAGATTATTTGAAGCGCCAAAACATCTGCTATTGGATTCTGAAAAAGTTCGAAGAAAGTCTTGAATTTCATCTAAAAATCATATTCAACAAAAAGCTGGCTTTCTCAATAAGAGGCTCTATTGCATCCACAAAAAAGGATCGTGTGGTGTGGAATACATGTTGGAGATGGGATTCGAACCTATTTTTCTGGTCAATGCAAATGATCGTCGGATTTCCAAATCCATAATATTATGTCAAAATCTAAAAAAAAATCTGTTTTGGAAAGGGAGAATAATGTTCCACAGATTTCTCCCTGATAATTCGCCACTAGATGATCCAAATATATATTTAAAACACAATTTTAATATATTATAGTGAGAAGTATAGTTTTTTTACATCTCTATACAGGAAGGGCGTGTTAGCAGGGCGTGTTAGCAGGGCGTGTTAGCAGGGCGTTCTAAGAGATTGAAAAACATTCTTGACTAATGGGTCAGCGGGGAATGAAGACAGGACGTAGTACTTGGTGTTTCTCGCTCGTCATCATCCTGTCTTGAATGGCCTATGATGATGTAGAATTTCAAATTTAATGTTGTGGAAAACTTCGTCTATCGTGGATCCAGGAAAAACGGCACCAACAACAACGTCAACTCTCTCGAAAGCCGAAAATCCGTCGTCGTCCAAGTCCTACTGTATGGCGCAGAGGGTATGTACGTCGAGCTGTTTAAGCTATTCGCTATAGTCCAGCGCACAAAAATTCAGCGGCTGCACTTGGTTAGTTACCTTATTCGAATGAATGAAAGAGCTTCAGCACGCATGGTTTACATGGAGGGTCCAAAGTTGTTTGGTGGCTTTAAATTAGTTTAAAGAACTAAGCCTAAAGCAAAGGTTAAAGATGAGCACAAAAATGTGCTGGACTCTTATTGGAAGTGGTTTTACAGTTGTCGCATCTGTGTCATTATATCCTTTTGATTTTTTTTTTCATCAATTTGCTTATAATTTCAGCTTGAAGATCAGAAAATCTTACAAGTGACATAGGCGAGCTAAAGTGACAGGGTGTATTAAGAGCAAGGTTTGCTCCTTCCTCCTTCAAAGTTATTTCTCAAGGTACTAAGAAACGCTTCACACATTTCATTGTTAGTATGACAAAAGTCTCCATTTTTGTCTTTAAAACAAATAATTCGAATTGCAGGCTGTTTTAGATATTTTGTGACATTGCACAGATTTCAGTTTGGGCCATTTGATTCCGTGGCTTCCTTTTCTGTAGTTCTACCAGTTCTGCCTTAAGCTTTTTTGAAATTCAGTTCAAGATGTATTGCCATATAAGCCGGAGTTTTTTTTCGATAAGAAGTTCTCGAGCCAGGGTTGTTATGTCAGCAGCTTCATGAATTTTTCTTCTGAGTAATTTAATTTAATAATTCTTATTAATTTCTTGGATTCATGTTTAGACAAATCTGAACAGAATGATTCGATCACAGTTCTTAAGAATATTATATTTAAGAACTTCCTCTGTTTATACCACCATGATTGCTATGCCTGCTTGCAACTGTGGACCAGTATATAGAATTACTTGTGCCAAGCAGAGATTAGTTTCTTGTAAGTTCTTCTCAGTTCGATTCATTTGATGTTCAATCAACCTTTCAAGTCTCATGGGTCTAACATGAAGGATGTTGTCAATAAAATGCATCTCTCGCTACTCATTAATGTCAATGTTATACATTGATGTCGCAATTGTCGCATTCCACTGAGGGAACTACAAATATTTCCATTACAGTAAAAAGAAAAAAAGTATATCCTGCTCTGTTACCACGCAAACAGAGTGTGTGAAGAGTATTAACAAGTAAACGAAAAAGATTATTGAAAACGCATTAAAAAATCATAAAATTGATAAAAAAAAAAAATGAACAAATTTTGACAAGCCTGTAACTCCCGGCTTTTACATTCTTTTATATTTTACAATCCTGCTCAGTCGTGCAATGAAATTCCGTTGTTTCATGTCATTAAATACATGGAATAAATTACTTTATTTGTTAAAGACTTTACAAAAAAAAAATGGAGATACGACGCATGAGGCAGGTTTGGTTTGGTTCAAACAATTGCAAGAGCGAGAAAAAAGTAATAAATAAATTATTCATAAATATGGGGGGTTCAAAAAAAAAAAAAAAAAAAATATTACAAAGAGAAACATTGAACTTATTTTTCTTTATTATTATGCGTTATTCTTATTTTATTTTTCTTTTACAACATTTTTATTTAAACATTTTTTATTATTATTATTCTTATTGTTTGGGTGCAGCTGCTACAAGTTTCACTTCACTTTTTTTTTTTTAAATATGCATAAAAAAGATATACACAGCGCGATGAAGTGCTTGTAAAGATATGCTTTTTCTACTATACACGTGTTTTATTATTTATTTTGGGGAAAAAATATTGAAATACATTTTTTTTCTTTGTAAAAGAAGTTTTGAGCTTGTAGTTCGTTTGGCATATTCATTGGAAATACTTAATTGGAGCAAGAATAGCTGAGTCTGTCATAGTTTCTGAGATCTAATCGTTCAGACAGAGGGACATGTTTTAACATGCATGAATAAATGCAAAAGAGGTCTGCTTGATTTAACTCAAATCGGTTTTAAAACTAATAATTTGGCCTGCAAAGATTTGCAAACAAGTGTTACATTTTTCGTGACGTTTTTTTTTTTACTACTCTCGCTAATGAAGTTTCACTTCCGTTGCAATACAATTGTTACAATTTTCGTGACGATTTTTTTTACTAACCCCACTAAAGGTTTTTTTTTTAATTTACTAACCCCCTTCGTTGCAACAATTCGTTGCTCCACAGTTTTCGTGACGTTCTTTTTTTTTATTTTACTAACCCCGCTAAAGGTGTTTCGCTTTCGTTGCAACATAAGTGTTAAAAATTATGTGACGATTTTTTTTTATTTTACTACCCCCTGAAGATGTTTCACTTCCGTTGCGAACAAGTTAAATTTTTCGTGACGATTTTTTTTTTATTCAACATATTTCACTTCCGTTGCAATACAATTGTTACAATTTTCGTGTCGATTTTATTTTTATTTTTCTACCACCGCTAAAAAAGTTATACCTTCGTGACGGTTGAATGATTTTGGCTGCAAAGATATTTCACTTCCGTTGCAAACAAGTGTTACAATTTTCGTGACGATTTTATTTTTCTAACACCGCTAAAGAAGTTTCACCTTCGTAATTGCATTTTTCATGTTTAATACCCCTATTTAAGATGTTTCACTTCCGTTGCAACTCAAATATTACAAGTTTCGTGACGTTTTTTTTTTTTTTTAAATTTTACTAGATTCGATAGCACTATCTTTGACTCAAACCTTGATAGAACCCATACAGATCTCTAATATTAAATGATACATCATGTACTTGCTTCAGTTCAAACTGAGCCAAATCTGTCGGTTCTACGCAGAAATTGCTAGACCATAAAATTACATAAAGGCTAATTTTAAACGACGAACAGAAGATCAAAAGCCTCTAGATTATTTGAAGCGCCAAAACATCTGATATTGGATTCTGAAAAAGTTCAGAGAAATTCTTGAATTTCATCTTAAAATCATATTCAACAAAAAGCTGGCTTTCTCAATAAGAGGCTCCATTGCATCCACAAAAAAGGATCGTGTGGTGTGGAATACATGTTGGAGATGGGATTCGAACCTATTTTTCTGGTCAATCCAAGTGAACGTCAGATTTCCAAATCCATAATATTATGTCAAAATCTAAAAAAAATTCTGTTTTGGAAAGGGAGAATAATGTTCCACAGATTTCTCCCTGATAATTCGCCACTAGATGATCCAAATATATATTTAAAACACAATTTTAATATATTATCGTGAGAAATATAGTTATATTCCCCCCTAAACTGAAAACTTCCCAAAAATGGTGATAATAGCTGTGCTTAAAAAAAATTCGGATATGCCGCAAAAAAATCAAACCATCTAAATTTCAAGAAGAGAAAAGCTTCTTAAAACCCCTATTGAAAATTCTTTTGGTATCAAAAAGTTGGGAGATGTTCTAATCTACACTGACAAGGCATTGTGTATGAATAAGGTTTGTCGTCAAAAAACTTCGTTTTGGTGTGTCGAAATTTTCTTTATAATCTATAAATACTTGGTGTGTGTGTCTTTATTACACTCATGGAAGAAGTTAAGGATTTGTCGTCTTTTGAGTATTTTTTTTTTTTTTGCTGTGTGACCTATTTCGAGCCTTCGACCTTAAGTCACTCTAATATTGTCCTCTCAGTGCATCATTATATGCTTACTACTTGTATCTTTTATCGCTTCCAAGTAGGTTAGTGAAGTGACTTCTCCAAGTTCTCATATCAAACTTCCATTTTAGATTTTGCCAAAAGTTACTCCGTTTTAAAAACCTTCGATCAGACGTTTCACCTTTTTATAGAACAAAATAATCGAAATAATTCTGAATAGTCTGAAAACTATTATAATTCCTGAAAATTGGGAAAATTCTGTATGTTGGAATAATCAAAAAAAAAAAAATTGACAAGAGTTCAAATAGTGACAATTCTGCAAAGTCGGATAATTCTGGTAGTTCTAAAAGTTATAAAATTTACAAAGAAATTAAAATTTTACAAATTACTTCTGAAAATTCGAAAAACTTTTTATAATACTCAAAATTATTATCTTTTGCTAAATCTACTGAAAGTATTTTTGACCAACCACTGTGCACTGTGGTTCTTCCACTCTATTAATATCTTTCCATCTATCCATCTTCTACTATAAATTGGCGCTACACCTTACAAACTTTGCAAAATCTGTTTTTTTTTTTCCAATCAATTATTAGAAATTATAAAGCGATATCTTTCAATTAATTAAACGAGCGTCGTAATTTGTTGTCGCACTTTTGAACTTACTAAATATTTTCTTCTTACCTTTTTTTTTTTTTTTTTTGTTTTGCGACTTAGGATACAGGATGCCTGTCAAATGCAGACAGACGGACGGACGGACAGCCAAGCAAACAATGTGTAAACGAAAATCAACGGGAGACGGAAGTAAAAAGCGTGTAGCAATGGCGATTAGAAAACGCCGTGGCAACTTCTTGTAGTACACTTAATACAATGAGCGATACAAAAGCAGCAGGTGGTGGGTTGGTAAAATAAGATTGTCTGATTTCAACGATTACATTTGTTGCTGCTGCTGCTGCTGCTGCTTGTGCTCAATGCTGATTCAGCTAAAGCTTAAATGGCGAATGCCGCATTGCGCTTCCGCTTTGCTTCGTTTCCGGTGCCACAATGGCGTCGCGTCTTAAGTTGTTTGCTGTCAGGATATTTAGCCTACTACTGTTTGCCTGCCAGGCTGCCTGCCAACCTGCCTGCTTGATATGTGCTTTAAGCATTTGATCAGCTTAGAAAGCGGCTTTCATAATAAATGGAAATATACATGCATAGCATACGTTTGTATGTATAACTGCATATATATATATATATATATATGTATATATAATTATATAGGATAAGTACAAATACATGTATATATCTAAATGACTCTATATATATATATATATATACATATATACAGAGAGAGAGAGAGAGAGAGAGAGAGAGCAGCACGCATTAGTTGGCATGCATGCGCAAATGTGTTGAGCTTAAGTGTTTTGTATTGTTTTTCCATTAAAATATCATTAATTTTTATGCATGTACATGTGTTAGAGGACGACTCTTTGCCCCAGCAGCCAGCCAGCCAGCCAGTTCAATTACACACACGACTTAATATTTATGCGTATAATTGCCCTTTGTCGTAGCAGTTAAATACGTTATAATCACATAATACAGACATAAAGTGTCATTACTATAAAATAATAAACATTATTTGTATGTGGCGTGCTTTTATATTATAAAAAAAAAAAAAAATAGAAGCGAATAAGAAATGGTTTTTGTTTTATCACGGAATAAGTATTTTAAGTTCTCAACTAAAGCATTATTATGCAGTGTGAAGTCACAGAAATTTTTAGAGATTTTTCATTCATCATTTTTCAAACTTGTTCGTATTCACAACGCACTGCTAACTGTCTCCAGCAATCCAGCTAATATTATAAATGCGAAATTTTGCGAGCATGCATGTTCATTCATTCAAACTTTATTTCACTTTTCAGCATTGCGTGAGATCTCAAATACTAATTATCTCCGGAATATGCATCACAAAAACAAAACTCGACTGCAAACAGGGAGTAGAAAACTGACAAATTTATTTATTTAGTATCAAGACATGCTGACAATCTAAGGATGTGTGCTCATTAATCATTTTTGATAAGCTTCGATGCACATATATGAGATACATGATTATTTTTAATAAAAAAGGAAGTAACCGCTATAAGTTGATTTCATACCCTACACAGCACACCCCGAAGTTTTTCATAGCAGATCTAAATTTCAACAAAATTATTTATTCTAGTTGAAAAATACAACAAAAGTATTTCTGAGTCGAATTATTATCACTTTTAAGATACAATTGCAACATATAAAGAGTCTTATTTCATGAGTTTAGATGCTCTTAAACCTCCACCTCCATACTTACAAAAATTTTCCTGCAGACGAACAAACAAAAAGCATGGCATATATTAAAAAAAAAAATTTTAAAATAAACTTGTAAAATTCCGCAGCAGTCCTAGTCGAATGCAAAAAACACGAAGTCTCTATCTATTACCGTTTCCGAGATCCTTTCGTTCATGCAGACGGACAGACGGACGGACGGACAGACGGACATGTCTATATCGACTCCTCTATCACTCCTGACCATAATGGGGGTAACTTTGGGGGGTCTCCGACAATTAGTTCTTCCTGTTACATACATTTGCACAAACCCAATAGGCTCTTGTACCTTCTGTACAGGGCCTAAAAAGGTGAGCTGTTCTTCTTTCTTTCTAAATACAACGTCTGCTAAACGAAGCCTGGTTAAAAAACAATGCGCCTATTAGCCATCATGAATATGGTTGCTATCGAAATAATAATTCAAGGGATGCTGGCCGAGGAGGTTCAAGAAGCAAGTTGCACCGAAGTTTCCAGCACAGAGCCGAAGCGTTTACGAAAAATCTAGAGGTGAGATGCCAGCCGTTCGTTACAGCGTGGCCAAGAAAAGTACAGCTAGTGGCTGAATCTCTAGAAGCACCTCTGCAGTTGGCACTTCCTGTATCTCCTATCAACCTTTACGGAAGTGGAAAAGAAGATCAAGGCAATTCACAATAACAAGGCTCCAGGCGAGGACCAGTTTGATAATCGCTCCGTTAAGTTGCTCCCTCACAGAGCTTTGCTATTCCTCGTGCTTATTTTCAACTGAGCTCTTCCACTCGAGCACTTCCCAGGCGGCTGGAAGAAGGCCAACATCATTCAGCCAGCAGTTGAACTGGACTAATATCGTCCGTTAAGCCTTCTGACAGTATTTGGCAAAATATTATAGAGGTACATTCTGAGAAGGATTCTTGAAATCAGGGCGGTTTAAAAGGCAATCCAAAAGTTTCAGTTTAGGGTTCAGGTTCAGATACGGCACGCCCGAGCAACTGCACAGAGTTGTAAACTTTGCACTTCATGGATTTCAGGGATAGTAGTATGTCGTTGGAGCTTTTTTGGATATCCAGCAAACATTCGACAGAGTGTGGCATGCAAGACTCCTGCAGGAATTCTCAGCACACAGCTTTAACTAATTGTCAAATGCTTCCTTCACGAGCGCTTTTTCAAAGTGGTTCAGGAGGACCTGTCCTCTCAAGTAAAGAGAGTCAGAGCTGGTGTACCTCAGTGTAGCGTGTTAGGGCAAATTCTTTATAGCCTGTATACGCATGACATACCCTCAGCAGACAATATATCAATCTCGGACCACAGCAATTTACTTGTTGCTACCTTTGCAGATGACACTGCTGTACTGGTCAGAGACAAATGCGTCTACACTGCTACAGATCTCCGCCCGTTGTATTTAAAAAGATTTGAGAACTGGGCCTGTATATGGAATATCGCTATAAGCTCTGACAAGTGTTTATCAGTCACATACACACTTAGAAAAGACAACTCTCCTTGGGTATTCTTATATGAAGAGCTCTTAGCCTAGAAAGATGCTCACAAGTATCTGGGCGTCACTCTGGACAAGCGTCTAACTTTTCAGTGCCACATAAATGAGGTAGTTAGGCACCTCAAGGCAAAGGCGAGCAGCATGGCTTGGCTCCTTAATGCCAGGAATAAACTTTCGCTTACCGAATATCTATAAAGTTTTTCTGGCACCCATGTGGAGATATGGTATTCGGGTATACGGCATTGCACCAAAGTCGAACCTCAACAGAATTCGGATAGTGCAGTCTCAAATTTTGCGAAGAATGTCTAGT